>JAGGCT020003494.1:0-13620 GCA_017654935.2 Phymorhynchus buccinoides
AAAAATCACAAGAATTACCACTGAAGGGAGTTAAGCTACGTCATTCTCCAATGTCTGTAAATGACCAGTGCAACAGACAACTCGGAAAGTGTAAACCCCAACCAGGGACAAGTGGGATGACGTCAATAAATCCCCACATGGTTCTTCTCCCGTCATTGTAGTGATGTCCGGCATCCAATCGTGTTCTGTTTGGAATGTTTGGAAATCTCATGATAATTCTCATCATGTTTCCCCTTCCTCGTCCACATTCAGTGCTCTTCAAAGTGATGGCCATGTCTGAATCATCTGGTGCTTGATAATAGGAACCCTGGAACGGTGGCTGTATGTGAAATTTGATGTCATTGGTATTTCGTGCTCGAACTCCGGGCAGTGTAAGCTGAACAGAATGATATTTCTCACAGCATCGGCAAGTATCGTAGACATGCCTTGTTGCACTCACCATGCTCAGAGCTGCTTCTGTGCTGTGGGCCCCCTTCGTTCCGGGTGCTTGTATGACAAAGAAAAGTCCAGATTGTGGCTGGCATATGATCGCCACTCTCATTTCAATGACTTGTTACGTCTCAAAATATATCAAGTTGAAGATGGTTTTGCACACTGTGCTAAACGATATGTGCATATCGGTGGATTCGTCAACTTCAAACTCGCTTAATTCCTTTCATACTGCTGATCGTCAGCAGCAGTGTTTTGTTGTGGACACTGGTCAGATCGTCCGGGATCGAATAAACAACACACCAGCACAGGATTACAGACAGCAGAAAGCGTGTTCACTTGACTGTCACCTGATTGCTGCCAGTGTTCGTTTTGTCACTGCTGAACGACCCCTTGTTTTGTCTACAATAATGACCCGGAATTGCCTGATTGGGAAGACCCTTAGGACCAACGGAAGACACTGGTTCTTTACGATGTCAGCTGCCTCTTGTGGTCTGTAACAGTGCTGTAAACTTCTACTGTTTCTGTTGCACCGACACCAGCTCAGAGCTGAGCTGCTCAAGATAGGGCAGACGTGTATGGTTAGTGTGTGGGAAACAAAAAAATTACATTCGTAAATATCTCTCTCTCTTCACTCTCTCTCTGCCTCACCTGGCAGTTTACATAATCTTCTAAGCATGTTGTTTTGAAATGATGGAAACCTTACAGTAATTCTCAAGAACTGTTATAAAAGTACATGTTTTCCCGATTGGTAAATCAACTATGCATGTAATTTCAGCTTCTCCAGTTTATGAGAATTGGAATGGTAAATACTTGAGAAAATATATACATAATTCCTCGCCTTGGTCAATATTGATTATGGAATGAAGTATGAAAAGGAGATGAAGACAACTTGAGGTAATCTAAAGGGCGGATACCCTAATGCTGCGCTTGGCAACAGACAGTTATTCTGTTTTGGACTTTGTCTTTTGGTTTGGTTTTAATTTTGGAGGCACCTTAAGCATGGCCTCATGTTAACAAATCAGTGGCTGATAGTAAATGTTTTCGAGTCAATGAATCTCTGTCTGTCGTTCTCTCTCGTCTATTTGTCTATGCTCTCCCCCTTCTCTTCTTTCCAAGCATATGTTGTATCAGAGTCATGTGTCACATGTGTAGTTTGGGTGCATTCAACAGGTTTTGTTTTTACAAAGGATCAGCGATTCATCCCGTAACATTGGAAATTATCTCTACAGCTGCTGTGAGAAAATCTGGTCCACTCTTGATTCTGAGCATTGAGTAATGTATGACCAATGTATGGTTTTTAATGGGATTCTGGTATCAGCTAATATGGCTCTATAAAGACAGGTAATACTGTTAAGAAGAAACTCCCTAATCCTTAAACTCAACTGTATCCAACTATCCTCTCAGTCCAGACTTTGTTGTGACTGGTTTGTATAGAATGGAAAACTCAGACCGTCTCAAAAGAGATGATTCGGACGCTTGGTACGCTATCAGACAACCCTACATGGACATAACTTATTTAATATGGGATATTTGCCTACCTCTTGTGCTTAGCTTTGGAACGTTTGGAAATGCTATGGTGATTCTGACCACGATTCGTCTGCCTTCGTCCACATCAAGCGTCTTCTTCATCATCCTGTCCTTGTCTGATGAAACGTTGCTAGTAATAAGTATTTTCACTAGTTTGCTGCACAGTTATTTTGACGTACCGTTTATCTACGACATGAGTTCCTGGCAATGTAAGGTCGAAATGGTCATGCTATATATAGTATCAACTGTTTCAGCCTGGATGCTGGTGTCACTCAACTACATGTCTTGCCTAGTTGCCTCCAAATTGCGTGTGGCCTGAAGAGCTTCGTGTGAATGCTGTGTGGACCAAGAGAAAGTCCCTCACAGCTGTTTGCATAGTGACTATCTTTTTCATCCTGTTCCATGTCCACGTTGCCTTTGGGTATGATCTGAAAGAAGGATACTGCAGTGAAAAAGGATCGGAAGCGTATATGTGGTTCAAGAATTTTGTTTGGCATTGGATAGACCTGGCTCAGGATTGCCTTCTACCTTTCGCGCTGATGGCTGCCAGCAACAGTGTTCTTGTCTGGACACTGGTCAGATCAAGCAAACGTCTGGCTATGCAACAAACGCGGGCCATGGGGGTCCATAAAGTGGGGTGAGATAACGTGCTTCGGTTACCGTCACCGTTTCATCGCCAACTAGCGTTTGTTTTTCGTTTTCCTTGACAGGCACACCGGTCTGAACGGGTGTATTATGGTGGTCTGACAGTATCACTGTAGGTGAGCTCAGTTCTTGATTCAGGCCGTTAACCATTCGGACAGAAATGGAAGCTTGTACTGCACACAGTGTAAGCACATGAATAAGGGCTCTGCATTGGTACTTCTGAACAGTTTCCATCGAACATTAACAATAGCTTGTACTGGTCTGACAAAAAAAAAGAATGGGCACCAAGTTCAGAGCAAGTTTCTGAAGAGGGTTGTGTGAGTTGTTTTTTTAACCGGTTCATTTTTTTCCGTAAGACTGGGGACACTGTCTCGATCCCCTTAGCCCTGGCATAGATCACGCCTCATAATGTAATGGCTGCATTTTTCTGTAAGACGGTGACACTTTTGATCGATCTAAGAACTGCCAATAATGTAATCTTGCATTTTTTCTCTGTAAGACTGGGGACACTTTTCGATCTAAGAACATGCCAATAATGCTAATCTGCATTTTCTGCAAGAACTGAGGGACAGTTTCTCTGAAAACACGCTGAATATTGTAAGTCTGCGTTTTCTTTGTTCCTGCAAACGACTGGGGTGACAGTTCTCTGAGAAAACGCTAATCAATGCTATCTGCATTTTCTGTAAGCGGGGGAGGCGGATCTGGGAGGGGGGAGCCAAACCGCCGCATCCCCCTGGTTGGGGACCAGTTCTGGGGATCACGCTGAATGTTCAATTCTCGGACAAGAACACGCAAATACTGTCATCCCTGTTATTTTCTGTAAGGTACTGTGGCGCACATGCTGTGGATCATCTTCTTGGTCTGAGGAAACACGCTCAATAATGTCATCTGCCATTCTGATCGTTCCGAAACAGGCAAAAAAACTCAATCAGTCCATAAAGCATTAATGGATCCCACAAGTAACGCATCAGTCGAAGTCTGCATTTGTATGATGAATATATTGTAATTAGTATAAAAGCGTAGAAAGTCAAACTAAGACTTCAACACACTTTCTTTGATTCGAGTAGCTCTAGACCGTGAAAAAATGGGTAACTCAAAGCAAATAAGAATTCTTATTTAATAATGTCTTAAACATTAAGATCTGCACAACACTAGTACACGAAGGTATACCCCACCCAATAAACTATTTCGCAATCACAATGAACAAATTGAGAGGATCATATATTATATCTATCATTGTATTGTCCCTTGCAGTTTTCCTTTGTTCAGGTTTGCTCATTGTCTTTTCGGTCGTCTGCAATTATATAGTTTTTTGTTACATCTTGATGCACTAGCGTGATCGTGCTCTACCTATTTTTGCTGTTGTCAAGCTGATATTTTTTTTGTCCAGGGGGTTACCTATTTTATTTTTGGCTGTTTCATCGTCTTTGGTATTTTTGTTCATTGTGTGTAGTTATTTTTTGCGGTTTCATGCTGTTTTTTTTTTGTTCATGGCATCAGTTTTATTTTTTGCTGTGTTCATGCTTTAATGTTTTTTTTGTTCATTCAGTTCATTTTTGCGGTGTTATCATGCTTTAGGGGGGTATATTTTTGTGTTGTTCATTCAGTGGATTACTAGCTGTATAATGCTTTATTGGTGGTTTTTTTGTCATGATGTTTTCAGTGGATTTTTGCGGTTGTCCATACTTTAATATATTTTTTGGTTGTTCATAATTTCAGTGGATTAAATCTGTCGATCATGCTTTATGTTTTTTTTTTGTTCATATCAGTGGATTTTTTGCGAGGCGGTAAATCATGCTTTATATATTTTTTGTTTGTGTTCAATTAGAAAACTCAGGTGGATTAAATAGCTAGTATTCTATGCTTCTCTTATGTTTTTTTTTGTGTGCGTTTGCATTCGCGGTCAGGGATTTTTGTGCGGTTGTCATACTTTATATATTTTTATGTTGTTCATTGGCAGTGTGAATAGTGTAATAGGCTGTAGTGCATGCTTTATGTTTTTTTGTTCATTCAGTGGATTTTTGCGGTTTCATGCTTTATATATTTTTGTTGTTCATTCAGTGGATTATAGCTGTATCATGCTTTATGTTTTTTTGTTCATTCAGTGGATTTTTGCGGTTGGAAGCTTTATATATTTTTGTTGGTCATTCAGTGGCTTATAGCTGTATCATGCTTTATGTTTTTTTGTTCATTCAGTTGATTATAGCTGTATCATGCTTTATATGTTTTTTTGTTCATTCAGTTGATTATAGCTGTATCAGGCTATATATGTTTTTTTGGTTCATTCAGTTGATTATAGCTGTATCATGCTTTATATGTTTTTTTGGTTCATTCAGTTGATTATAGCTGTATCATGCTATATATGTTTATTCATTCAGTTCATGGTACTCCATTCTCAAAGACCTTCAAAGACTACTATGAACCCTGGTTGATCACAGCTACATGGTGCTTCCATGAGTTTTTCTGTTCATCATTGCTGTCTGTCCCATAGTCTTCTGGCATTGTAAGTATGCATTCAGTTCCTTCAACATGAACGAGGCTTTATACTGAAAATTCTCTGCCCCTGTTTCGTGACCTGAGATGCGAACGCCACCTACCTAAGATTATCGCCCTTGCCTGTCACGTAGTAGTAAATTATATAGCACAGAATATTATCGTGCACTAAGATGCGAAGCGCCACCTACTTAAGATTATCGTCCTTGCATGTCATGTAGTAGTATATAGCCACAGAAAATTAATGATCTGCACCTGACTCGTCGACCAGGTGGCATGAGCAGTTCGGGCCTAAAATGTTTTGCCCTTTCGTGTCGGCAAGAAGTACTACAGTGGAACCTCCCTTACAAGACCTTCAAAAAATCATCCAAAATGAGATCTTCAAGGGAGGGGGTCTTTAAGGGAGGTAATTTTTAATACCTATAAAGTAGGGTTATGTCTCAGAGAAGGTCGTATGTGGGAGGAGAGTTATAATGGGAAGGTCTTATAAGGGATGTTTCCACTGTATAAAGCCCTTATTCCCCACATCCTGACTGAGTTTAGAGTCCGTCAGAATCTTTCAAAACGATGAAGTTGGACGTCAAAATGAAGAAGGCTATTTGTTTTTGTTAAGAAAAAAAGGTTACTTCTATAAATAGAGACAAGTATTCTTCTTCATTGATTGTGGTTATTGATAGGAAAAGACCTTACAAGTAGTATGCATCACCAATAAAACAACGTAAGCCTAATGGATACAACACTTTAAATTGGTTTATGCTGGTGACTCCCCCCCGTTAAAGGCATAAACTAATTGCAAACCCAAATACTTGTAATCCTTTAAGGGGCACCCTGACGGATGAGGTCTTGTAGGAAACACGTCGAGATCACCAGGAAAAACACCCTTTACAGCGATCGCAACACCCACTTTGCTTTGGTCTCCTAGAAACCAAACCGTCAAATCATGCGATTTTCCTCCTTGGGGGAGGTGCTGGAAATCAAATTCTTTCACCGCCAAAGAGAAGGACGTGGTCTGTCTCTCTTTCTAATGGCCCGCCTGCTTTAGACCAAATCGTTCACAGCAACATTTTCGCAAGCCTTTAGCAATCTGAATGAAAGTTTTTTTTTAAAAAAAAAGTTGTGTTAACATCCTCCGGGCAACATAAGCTAGAGGAAGACGGGGTAAAAAAGCGCATGGGCGGGTAAGAAGCCCACCCCACATTATCTCATGAAATTGAAGCAAATTTTCCATTCTCATTTTGCCCATGAGACGAGCGTTAATGTATAGCATTCGTCTCATGGGCAAAATTGACTGAAATTTTCTTTATTTCATGAGATAATTGGGGTGGGCTTCTTACCCGCCCATGCGTTTTTTACCCCGTCTTCCCCTATGTGTCCGTATTTCCCCGAATCGGTGTATTGCTTATGTCAGTATGCCCCTCATTTCTTTTTAAAAATTAAGATGACATTTGCTTTCTTTGTGATGATAACCATGACTAGCTGTAGGCTTATAATCTTTTGTGGTCAGGGATTGTGTCAGCATAAAAACAACAAAGATTGTGTGCCGTGTGTGTGTGCGCACGCGTACGTGGTGTGAGTGAAATGAAACTATCGTTAATGGGATAAAACTAAAGATCCAAAGAAAAGAAATTTAAAAAAGTGCCCTTTCCGAGATTCGAACTCGGAACATTCGCATGAGAGACAAACGCTCTACTCAATGTGCCATTCACTGTTGATGACATTCTTAGCAATACTCTCTAACCCACTAAAGTAAAATGTTATCCGTTTACTGTGTTCTTTTCAGTATTTAATTATCAAAATCATTAATATACTGGTCTCCAAAAGTTAAGGGCTGGCTTCTGTTTTCAGTAGCTTGATATATATTCAGTGTACACTAAGACAACAATGAAGAAAATTGGCAAAAACTTAGGCTAATCAATAACTTTCCTTCCTGTTGCACGTGCCTGAACCAGTTTTACAGACATTGCAGTACAGCAACAGCGTTTTTAGGTACGCTTAAAATGTGGCAAATTCAAGAGAATTTCACGAAAGTTTGGTCTCTTTTCCGCTGAAGAATCAGGCCTGATGCAGGTTTCTTGCCTATTGCATGTGCAAGGCATGACTGTAGTGAACACTGCTTAGCAAAAGTTAGACACGAATGTGTATTTAAGGGCTGCAACCAGAGCTCTCAATAAGCATGCATCCAAGACAGAAGAGAGAAGATCGTTATTAGACTGCGGGCGTTTTAAAAACGTTTGCCCTTAATAATATACTTCTGATTTCTGCATGAGAAGCACAGCACATTGCTGACTTATTATATCATGCAAAAAAACTATTGGAAAATGTGAAGATGCTTTCCTACAGTTGGAAGCATTTTACTTTAAGTGTCATGGTATCTCAACGTGAATACCTTTTATTTGTTTTTAGAAGGGCTCACAGTATAATAAAGATTTAGTGGCGGTACCATATTAAACCACGTATCAAGCCAACAATGGCCATTGGGTAGGATGTTAATTTAAATTAAGATAACATTTATAGATGGCTAAGGTGTAAAAGACTCACTGACGCACCACGCACTAAGTCCATTACGTTTTGTTCTGGGTAGCTGTGTACCCAAACACATGTCACAAATGTCCCAACGTCAAAGTGAGGCGTAAAACATGTTTTTAAAATCATGTTTTTTTTTTTTTTTTTTTGTTCGTTTTCAAAGTCTGATCGGAGCATTTGTGCTGTTACATCTGGGAGTAAAACCTGGCAAACAAAACAAGATTTCTTACGGAGCTACTAAGAGGGAAAACCCAACACGCCTGTAAAACATGGTGATTTTGACCGTGTGTACACTGGAGTGGATTCTTATACGCCAACAGTTACAGTTCAAATCCATATTAAATCATTAATCGAACGCTCTTATAGAGACGATGGGACAATGTTACTAATAGGCCCTACTGCGACACCCTTGTCCTATAATAAAATAAATAATAAAGTGCCACTTTAGTGATGTTGAAAGTTTTAATTCAAAATCGTTTACTTTTGGGGTCAACTTGTGACCATTGCTCCCGCCCAGGCTGCTGCTCTTTCTTGCGACACATACTCATGCCGAAGCTGACAATTGGACCCATTTCTTCAAGACCACGTGACCATGAGCGTGTACGGAATTTGAGCGTCAAGGTCTAGATTGTGGTTGCAGATCCCGTAGACCACAGTGTGCATTACGATTCCCTTCCCTTTTTGTTCGGTGGCGTAACTAACAGCACGGCTGAAGCGTGTGAGTGTCGTTGGTGTGAAGTGCGGTGTGTAAAAAGGTGTTCTGGTGTACCACTTCGCTGTGTCTAAAGCTGAAGCACAAACTTGTAAGCTTTCAGCGCTGGAGGTGTTTATGTGTGTGTGTGTCGTGTGGTGAACTGACTGGTGTGATGTGAGTCTGTGCTCTGTGATTCAATTGCGGTGTCATGTGAAAGAGTGAAGTGTGCGTGAAAACGCCGGTAGCGTCCGTGCGTGTGTGTGCGTTGTTTGCTCTGTGTTGTGTGGTTATGTGTGAATGTCTGCCTGATCTGTAGTATGTGTGTGTTGGCTATACCAAATGCTGATGTTCGATTGTACAGACTAGTCCTGCGTATTCCGTGTGTGGGTGCTGTGCATTGTGTGTGTGTTGTGTGTTGTGTGTGCTTGTGTGTAATGTGTGCTAGTGTGTGTATGAGTGCATGTTTGTGTGTTTGTGTTTTGGTGTGTGCTGTGTGTGTGTGTGATGTGTGTATGCTGCTGAGAAAAGAGGTAAGACAGACAAGAGAGACACAGAAGAGAGAGAAGAGACAGTGTGAGAGAGAGAGAGCGCGAGAGCTCAGAGGGAGAGAGAGAGAGAGAGAACTCTCTAGACAGACAGTACGAGAGACGGGGAGATGATAGAGCTAAGACAGAGAGACACTAGGCAGAGGAGGATTACATAAAGACCAGCGAGACGGAGAATGCTTCGACCGCAGTTTTGAGAGACGACGATGGAGAGAGAGAAGGGGAGTGGAGAGACGGATGTAGACGAGACCGGAGGAGGATGGGTATTATTAGCGGGAGATTGACGAGAAGAGAGAGCAGAGAGAACGAAGAGTACTCAACGAACGAAATTTTATTTTTATACAGTACTAATGAGATAGAGTAGCAGTGACCTCATTGTTACACCCAGCCCATTGATGGATGAGAGAGGGTGTGGTCGTGGGGAGTGTGCGTGTGTGCGTGCTTCGCGTGAGTTGCGAACACACACAAGCTATGTGCATGCATTAATATTGCACATGCTTAACCCTGAAGCATCTCTGTAACCACATATGTGTGAAATGATTCATGTCCCTGCATGCATTTGAACAGTCATGGACTAACTGAATCAAACATGCTAACTTAGATGTTAATATCTGTTTAATGACACAAACCGCCAAAGAAATGATAGACACAATAAAGTTGAAAAGGAAAACTCAAACCGGTTTCCAAACGGCACAAGGAACCTTTCTTCCACCAACTGCCATTATTCGTTTCTTTGTTCCATTTCTAATCATCCAGATTAACATTTCTATCATTTTTCTTAAATGTGTGAGTTTTCAGTCAAGCAACCAGAAGACTTAAATCGACGTCACGCACAGGAAGTGAGGTCAGCAGCGGAGGTGACGACACGTCATTCATGCTGATGGGTCACCGGAAGTATATCAGCTGTTCATCCCTGAGGGCTCATTGGTCTCCTGAGGCCATTATTTCCTGTTTTTTAAGATATTCTTCTTGATTTATCTCAAACAGCGGACATCTGTCTGGACCGATTTTTAAAAAAAAAGGATTTCCTTCCTGAAAAGGAAGCAGTTTAAGCCATGGTATTGAACAGTTGTAAAGGGAAGCAATCGGCCAGCAAAGAGTGAGTCAATAGGGAGCTGGACAGTCAGTAGGCCGTATATGAAGGGGGGGGGGGGAGGGGGGGGGGATGGGGGAAAATATTTTGGTCACATCTAGGGAGGGAGTCTTATTGGCTACTGCAAAGAACACCTTTTGCAGAGTGAATGCCCTTGGTGGGTGGGGGAGAGATGGTTGAGTACTGACCAAACAAGGGATAATTCTCGCCAATAACCCTATTTGAGGCCTTTTAATGGCTGCCTTTTTGCAAGAGTGAATGCCCTTGGTGGGTGGGGGAATAATTTATGGTTGAGTACTGACCAAACAAGGATACGATTCTCGCCAATAACCCTATTTGAGGCCTTAATGGCTGCCATTTGCAAGAGTGAATGCCTTGGTGGTGGGGGGAGATGATTGAGTACTGAAACAAAGGGGATAAATCGCCAATAACCCAATTGAGGCACATTAATGGCTGCCTTTTGCAAGATGAATGCCCTTGTGGGTGGGGGAAGATGGTTGAGTCGACAAACAAGGGCAAACTCCCCAAAACCCTATTGGAGGCTACTCATGGCCCTGCCTTTTGCAAGAGTGAATGACCTTGTGTTATAGATCAAACTGGAAGGGTTAACTCTGCCGTCAATAACCTAGTTGCGTGGCCAATAGGAAAAGGTGTGATGTACTGAGGTTTACACCTGTACATGAGACTTGATTTAATTCACAGGTAATGCCCAAGCATGCAACACACACACACACTATGTGAACCAGCACCACGAAAGGGACATTAAGTCGCTGGGTCGTTTCTCACAATAGGGTTTGGAAGTCAAAAATCTCAATTTTTGTTGTCAATTTGGTTTGTTTTTGTGTGTGTTTCTAACATTCTTATATGTTATATTTATTAAAGGAAACTTATGTCTCTAACTGGTTTATAAGTTTTAAAACGAGTACGTCAATGCAATCTTTCTTCAGCTAGGCTAGAGGACTTTTAGACCATGTTTTCTCAAAATGGCAGACGACTCACACTGCAAACTTAAATGCTAATAACTCTGGAACGGAAAAGATACCAGAATGTTCTTGTATCAGGTAGAAAAGAGAATATTGATCTGAAGTTTCCAAAAATATAATTCTACATTCGAATGGTCAGTTTGACACCTGTACAGGGGTGCTCCTGTGGAAATTTCAATATCCTGCACGCAGGGGTCCAGGGGCCCCGCCAAGTTAACAACTTGACTTAAATCTAAAAACGTAAGTTCCTGGTAAAGGCATTGTATAATGATCTGTTTCATTTCTTTTTTATTCTACCACATGCGACGAAAACCGACAAAACGGTTATAAACAGGAAATGTGTTGCTTCTCAAATTATATAATCCAGCGACGCTGGCTTCAGGCCAAAAAAAAATCCTGCATTTCCCCAAGGACATCCTGAAAAACAGAGAATCCACTGCATTTAATGTCCCTTTCGGGCGGTGGGTCACACACACACAATTCAAAATAAACTCCAGATTATTCATGCTTTTTCTCTTATATTGTCTATGTACTTTTTCACAACAGGCAGGGCTTTGACAGCGGCGATCCTGGGGGGGGAAAAAACCCCAAAAAAAAAGGGGGGGGGCGTGATTTTAGACATTGTCATCAGCAGACGTGTTGATCTTGTCGTCCCGTAACAGAGGAAGGAAAGAAAAAACTGTCGGTCAACATTGTGAAAATTGAATCAGCCAGAGCTGCAAACTGCAAACCTGAACTAGAATCCAGGCATGGTAATGGAGGAAAGGCATTTTTCTCTGAAAACATTACAGGGTTGAGGAGATGCTGTCTCTTGGTGTCAGCCCAGGGATTAGAAACCCGTTATATGATGATCTGGGGGTAATTGGTCTTGAAGGTGGAATATGTAAAACTGTTCAAATGGGGAGAAAGGGCATCCCTCAAGCTTCTGACACTGATTTACTGCACTCATTTTCTTGAATTCAGAGAATCCTGAAAATGACCATGCCTGGAAATCCATTGCCTGAAAAGCTAAAACCGATTGGATTTTGGGCTGAGATTTCTTTTTCGTTTTGTTACCTCAAAAGCAAAAGCTACAATACATATGCTCCAAACGGAAAGCACAAGTTTCGGAACTACAAAACCACTGAAATTTCATGAGTATGACTGTGGTGTCATAAGAAATAAGTAGCTGCCATGAAAAAGTACCCTTCGCATCGGCGAACTATAACCATCCTAACCTAACCACGGAAAAGAACCAAGAAATAGAGCAGGAGGGTTGTAAAATCTACATCTTTAACGAGAAATAGACGTACTTAGTTTCGTAAAATTCACAATGGCGGACGAATAAAACACTATTGAATGCGGAATGCCTACATTTCATGAGGTAGAATTTAAATTTCTTCTTCACACGGCGGGACAGAAAAACACCCCTAAGAAATACATCACCAAAGAAACGAAACAAGTGAAAACGGAAATCAGCTAAAACACCTAAGAAATGTTTTTTAAAATAACTTCTTGCAAGCAGTGGCTTTTATCCACTGTTGATATCTGCCTCTATTAGGACAGCGTTGGCTTCTATCAATGCTTGATATGAGACGCCCTATTAGCAGCGTTGGCTTCTATCACTGCTTGATATTCGCCTCTATTAGACAGCGTTCGGCTTTTAATTAATAATTGTTTTCAAACTGAATCACAAAGTCTCATTCATTGTTTTGAAGTGCTAATAATTCCAGTACTCTTGATTGTAAGAAATAGGCATCGCCCTAAAATCGTTTTCACACCTGTCAAATAAAGTTTTCAGTGTCCGTATTTGATTAGGTATTAGGTACTTTTATAGTCACAGAGGCGTCTACTGTGAAATTTGGGTGTGCTCCCCACCTGGAGAGCGCATCGCTAGCCTGGGCGAGGCCACCCATAATTTTTTTTTGCCTGCGAATTTTTGTGTGATTGATTGAGGGAAGGAAGGTGTGTGTGAAATTTTGACCAAATGACAACTTTTTCGTTGCCATGGGTTTAACCCTTCACACCAAAAGTCGCATTTAGCACCACAGTGATTAACACCTATGTCACTAAAGGCATCAAATTGGGGTCTATTATCCAAAGACCTATTGTCTAGTGGGGAAGTAAGGATAGACCTTATTCTATATATTAGTCACAGAAAAATCCCCCAAGACTGAAGAGGGTGGTATTCTCACCCAGGTAAATTAATGGAAAATGTTGGCTGAATATGGCTGGCGGTGAAAGGGTTAATGTTGTCATATGATTGTAAGAATAGGCATCGCCTCTAAAACTCTTTATCCTTGTCCAAAATAAAGATGTAACGTGTCGCCATCCCCCGTTGAAAATAAATACAAAAATCGTGGTTCTGACCTGAATCCGAAATCTCGAGCCGTCGTTGAATTGGTGACTTCGTCTCCATCCTCAGTTGGGCGTGTTCAGCTTGAAGGGCAGAGGAAGTGGAGGCCGCCTTGAAGTTGGAACCCAAGTGAACACCTCGTGGATCAAAATCATCCAGCACATCATGTCTTTGCCGCCTGGAACGGCACAAGTTAACGTATAAAATAATAATATCTAATAGTGAAACATAATGATCAGTATGTCAGCTTGAAGGGCCACAGGAAGTTGAGGCAGCCTTTGAGTTGAACCCAAAGTGAAAAACCTCGTGGATCAAATACCTCCATGCACATAGGTCTTTGCGCCCTGGAA
>JAGGCT020003495.1:0-13619 GCA_017654935.2 Phymorhynchus buccinoides
AGGCGCGTCACGCACGAGAAAACCGTCCACATAAGTAAGAACTAAAGTAGAAGACGACACGAGGGAATAGCACAAAAGTACCGCCCCCCCCCCCTCTTTTCCCCCCCCCCCCCCCCCCCCCCTCTGCTTATTCCCCTGTTATTGTTGATACCAAATATATATGGTTGTAGTGGTCTAACGCCAAATGGTTTTGAAATATTACGAGGCATTTGTTTTCAGAACCCCTCAGCTCTCACTCTCACTGTGCTATTGGCCCCTCAAAAATGTCTTTCCATGTTTCCGTTGTGATGCTGATCATGAATATATATGGTTATATGGGTCTAACGCAACGGGCACTATATTCAGTATATTAAATGTAAGATTAGTGGCAGTTACCATAGCCAATGAGCTTAACGAGGCGTGGTTACCGCTAGCCTATTCTGTTTTGCTAAAAAACCCGGGGACTTTACTGGTGTTGCACTGCTCCGGGCACGCAGCCCCCCCCAGGGTATGTTCCCCCATCTTTGTATTTACAAATGTCCCATATGTGTCCCCTATGACCGAGAGGACGTAAAACATCATTTTCAGCATCACGCCAACGGGTTGAAATTATGTTATGGTCACTTGTATCAGGACAGACAGGTCATGATGCAAACACTTCAAGCTCATGTAAAGGTCAAGGTCAGTGGCTTTTAAATGTCTCTAAACTGCATCCTTAGGTCATGATGATAAAGAAGAGATATGCGTTATGTGGGTGTAAACCCAATGGTGTCTGAACAATAACCATGTTAAAAAAGAGAAGTTCAAAAGTCAAGGTCAAGATCACCGGCAGAAGTATTTAAAATAGCAGCTGCAATACAGCATTTTGACATGGATCCTGCTGCATTCTCCGGTGATGCTGGATCACGAATATACATGGTTATGGGACGCCAACCACGATTTTCAAACTACAGTTGTGAGGTTTTATGCGGAATGGTCTGGGTCATCAGAGAATAGCAACACAGGATCGCACTTCGAATGTTTCCCACGTATCCCCCAAGTGTGCCGATCGTGAATATATATGGCTTACGTGGTCTTACAGCCAAATGTTTTCGGGTTACAGCATGTTTTTAATAACAGTCTCAAGGTCAAATGCAAGATCAAGGGTCAATGCCTTCAAGTTGTCTCACACTGTATTCGTAGGTCCTGATGATCAAGAATACATATGGTTATGTGGGTTAAAAACCAATGGTGTCTGAACATAGCAACGGTTAAAAAGGAGAAGTTCAAAAGTCAAGGTCAAGTCAGTGGGATAATCAATACTTTGCATCACAATGACCTTGAGACATCTATAACCTGCCAAGTTTGAACATGTACCGTCCAACGATGGAAAGAAATTCGGTTTCAATGTCAAGTTCAAGGCAAGGCCAGTATGTTTATGTTAGTTTCTACGAGACATCCCTTACACCCGATATACCATCCCACAAAATGTGAAGCCATCTGTCATGCGTTCATAAAATACAGCTTGGACACGAAATATACAGCACAAAGAAGGAACATGCGGTTTTATTACTCTCCCTGGCGGAGGGTATGCACTAAAAGTTCCAAATTAAGGATCTGAATAGGTTACGTGATGAGCAAGAACTATATATGGTTATAGGTGAGGTCTACGGCAAGCGGTTTTCGGCACAATCGTCTGGTCATCACACACACACACCACACCACACACACACACACACACACACACACAACCACACACACACACACAACACACACACACACACAAACACACACACACAACACACACACACACACATACACACACACACACGCAACACACACACCACACACACACCACACACACATACACACACACACACACACATACACACACACACACACACACCACACACACACACACACCACATACGCACACAATATCACACACACACACACACACACACACACACACACACACACACATACCACACAACACAAACACACACATATACCAACACACACACACACAACACGCACACACAACACACACCCACACACACACACAACACACATCAACACACACACACACATACACACATACATACACATACACACACACACACACACACACACACACACACACACACACCACACACACACACACACACCATGCACACACACCCACACACACACACACAACACACACACACACACACAACACACACACACACACACCATACGCACGCCACACACACACACACACACACACCATACCACACACACACACACAACACACACACACATACACACACACACACACACACCAACACACAATACACACATACACACACACGCACACACACACACTACAACCACATACACCCCACAAGACCACAAACACACACACACACCACACACACACACACACACACACACACACCCACACACACACAACAACACACACCACACACATACACACACCACACACACACCACACACATCACACACACACACACATCACCACACACACAACACACACACACTGAGGTCTACCGCACACACACACACCAGCACACACGCACACACACACACACAAAAACACACGCACACACACACACACGCACATACACACACACACACACACCACCACACACACACACAACACACACACACACAAATTAACACACACACAGCACACACACAGGACGCATGGAAGCACAAACAAAAGCGCACGCACAGAGCGGTTTTGAGAAGATTGTAAAGATTTAGCAGACCGATGAAGTTCATAGAGGTAGTGTGAGAGAGACATGAAGAGGGCGCTGAAAGAACAAGGCAGGGTCTTAGAGAGAGTACAGAGAATAGAACGGATAGAGTTGTTCAAAAAGGAGAGAGGAGAGAGGCCTGGTATCAGATTTGTGGGAGAGAGCCTTAATCATGTTTTTTCTCCGTCCCGATACTTGCAGGGCATGGGGAGGTAAAAAAAAAAAAACACTTGCTCATGCAGAACCAATTACCTTCTTTGCAGTGCCAACAGCTGGCCTATTCTTATCCAGGTATCGTATTCACTGGTAAGATCTCCGCACTTAAACAAACAAATGACTGTGACATCTCTTGACTCCTACGTCTCGTCTCACACTGTCTGTAATGTTATGGCTCTCCTCTCGTGCTCTGTTTCTCTCTCTCTCTCTCTCTCACTCTCTTTTCACACACTCTCATAAACCTCACACATTTTGTCCTTCTCTTCTCCTCACTCTCTCTCTCACTCCCTCTAGCATACACTCTCCTCTAACACAGGCACACGTACAACACACACAGCACACAAACAAGCTGCCACACACACACATGGTAATACACACACACCACTATTCACTTTCACACAAACACACACACACCCACACCACAAATCACACACACACATAAAACCAAAACACAAACACACACACACAACACAACACACACACACACACAAACACATACACAGTCGAACGGCGTAGATGAATACAAGTATCTGGAAACAATCATAGACAATAAGTTTACTTTTAGTTCTCATGTTGATTATGTTTCCAAGAAATGCCAGACAAGGTTGTACTACCTGAGAAAGCTCAGACCTTTCACATGTTAGCACAGATCTTCTCAAAAGCTTTTATCGTTGCTTTCTTGAATCTATTATAACATTTTCATTCATTTTTTGGTACGGTGGCTTGAATGTAAAACCCAAGGTTGTTCTGAATAAGATTGTGAATGTTGGTAGCAAGATCGTGGGTAGTAAGCAAGACATGTTTGTGTTTGTTGTATGAAAAACGTGTAGTTCGAAAAGCCAGGGAGATCGCTAATGATCAAAGTCACGTTCTATCGCATTGCTATGAACTATTGCCATCTGATAGACGGTTCCGCACTATTCGTTGTAGAACAATTAGAAATTCAGCTAGTTTGTCCCTAAGTCAGTCGAACTTCTGAACAAGATCTCTGCTAAGACCAAATAATAAGGAATTATATATTAGCTTAGGCCTAGAGGTATATTTGGTCAATCTGTACAGTAGTGTGTGTGTTCTGTATGTGATGTGTATGTGAGTGTGTGAGCTGCGTGCGTACGTGCGTGCGTGCGTACGTGCGTGTGCGTGCGCGCGAGTGCATGCGTGTGCGTGTATGCGTATGCGTCCTGTGTGTCCGTATGTCTCAATGCCTGTGTGTGTATGTGTGTGTGAGAGAGAGAGAGAGAGACAGAGTAATAGGGATAAGAGAGAGAGAGAGAGAGAGAGACCGAGAGAGATACAGGAGAGAGAGACAGAGAGAGAGAGACAGAGAGAGAGAAGAGGGAGGTGCATGAAATGTTGGGAACGGGAAGGGACCCAAAATATGTGAAAGCTTGGGGTGACTTGGAGAGGGTGGGGGTTTGGGGTAGGGTGGGGGTGAACAAATGAATGCGATAATAGAAATGGTGGGAAAGAGGGCAGTTCTTAATGTTTTGATAGTCGCTTGTATCGACCCTAACTATGTTCACATTTTTTTGCGAAGCATGATTTGTTATCCATTTTTTTCCTTAGTTTTGTTTCCATTTTTTCATGCATGCAAATGTGTTTCTTTGATTGTATTGTGCTTGTAACAACCCACGCTATAATTTCACCTAACGTGATAATAAAGTTTTTTTGACTTTGACTTTGACACACACACACGCACACACACATCCGATTGTATTGGTAGAAAGGATTGTGATCAAAATGAAACTACATTTATAAATCGGTCTGTGGCAATTGATTATAATTCCTTTAAAGAGAAGAAAAGAAGAACATTTATACTAGATAGTATTTTATAAATATCTCTATTCGATGCATTTGGTGTTTAAGGAAAATCCACTGTTGTATTTTTGCTGATGCATTATGCTTAACTCGTGCATGATTTTTTGCTTATTTTTATCCATATTATTATGTTGTGTGTCATAGTTTGTTTCCTCCCTTGCATACAGGCCGTTGGCCTTGCAGTAAACCATTTTCAGTGCTCAGTGTTCCAGTGTTCTCTCCTTCACTCTTTCTCTCGTTCTCTCGCTTTCTCTCTCGCATACACAGACACTATCACAAGCACACACACAAACACCAGATCACTACTTTGCATACACATGAACATACAAGCGAATGTTTGTATGCACACATAGCAATACACACAAAGACACACAGATGCTGCACGTGCAGAGAGACAGACAGACACAGAGATATGCAGATATATACAACATACTCCCAAAATTATAACAATCAGTAAATAAATCAACTTGTCATGCTTTATTGTGTAACACCGTTCAACACCCACATAGTCCATGATACAATAAATTAAAAATGTTTTCCTTCAACATTCATCCTCGGAAATTTCAACCTCAGAAATCAGATCATTGATATGACACAACAGACACAGACGATGATATCACAGGCACTAATGACGTCATGGACATGGGATGACGTCACATCCGGTCGGTTTTTAGACGGTGGGGTAGGAGGCCATGGAAGCGATGCCACAGTTGTTGTTCCTGTTTCTGGCCATCATGATGTAACCATTCATCCCCCAGTCAGTGGTCCAGCTGGAAAAAAGAAACAAAAATGTCACGTGATGTTACATCTCATTAGCATAATAAAGCCATTTTCTATATTTCTTAAAACGCAGTATACCCAACTAAATGTTTCCGCTGCAATATAGTCTGGATACAAGGTTAATGTGTGGTCCTTGGACTAGACCATTTCATGGGCATTCTGCATGCCAGACTCAAGTCAGTGCTAGCCTATTGCGCTACCAAAATGGAGAGAAAGGTTGACGATGTTGATTATAGACTTGGTACATGTCATTGTTATCGTCCGTTTAGAGCAACGGTCACGGATCTCCAAAACCGCCTTTATGAGAAATCCTCAGGTAAATATTTTAAAAAATTCAATAATGTATCTGTTTGCTTCAATGTACACAAATTTCATTTTAAAAAATGTGTTAAGAAGGGTTTTGATAATCACTGCAAATGTGGTGATAACTGTATTGAAGAAAAAATAGTCCAAAAAAGAAATTGAAGTGTGAAGAAGAAATAGTCCTAAAAAGAAATTGAAGTGTATAGATTAATGTTGCATGACATAAGACTGCTGCATGACTCCATTTCTTTTTTGCCAGCTTAGATTAGAGTAGGTAGGTGTTGTTTTAAACGATTTTTTATATTGAGAATCACATAGTAAAGCAGGCAACACAAACGAATGCAAATGAGCACAACAAGCTTAAAGCTTATACAATGCGCACAAACACAAGTGGATGATACAATATTGGCTGCCACAGGTAACAAGAGACTGGAACAGAACAAGGTAGGTGTTTGGCTGACACTGAGCACGTTTCCTTCCACAGGCAGTTAGGATGGCGTGCACTCCCTCCTTCCTTCCTTTTCATAGGATAATGTTTTAAGGAAGAGAGCATACTGCCTCTTACATAGTTGTGGGTTGCAAGGACTGGGTCTAGCACAGCAGAGCAATAGCCAACCGTTGGCAATTTGTCATTTGCTATGACCAACGTGTGGCATCAATATCTGAGTTAATTGCATCGTGTATCAGTGAGGCAAAACTACATAATTCATCATCATCATCATCATCGGGGGGGGGTCGTCGTCCATCATCATCATAAACATCATCATCACCACCATCATCATAATCATTATCATCAATTATCACCACCACCACCACCATCATCATCATCATCATCATCATCATCACCATCATCATCATTATCATCACCATCGTCACCACCATCATCATCATCTATCATCATCTATCATCATCATCACCAATCATCATCATCATCATCATAAAAAAATAATTCATAATCATCATCCTAGTTTTACCTGTTCTTGACCAGCCAGTAGTCGTCTCCCTGGTACGTTCCATAGCCCACCACCAGAACCCCGTGGTCCAGCTGTGTGCTGCTGCAGCCTGGCTCGTAGTACACCCCTGTGACACACGTTACACCACTGGTAGAGCACACGTTATGCCAGGTATTGCAACAGACAGTATAATCTTATTATAACACACTTCATAACAGTGTTACAATACAGGTGGTTTCGTGGCTCTGGTGCTGCAGCCAAGGGGACGAGTTGTCCTTTGGCGACCTTTCCAAATGACAGCAGTCCTACAAATCCCTTTGGCTTAGAGAGTGGGTATGTATCCTGGGCAAGGCATCTCTACTATAAATACATACTAGCCCGGCTTGACGGAACATCATCTGCCCCCTCTGCTATCCGGCAGTCATAGGTCACGAAACGACTGACCGGCATACATACGCAATGCAGGTCACACAAGTGTTACAACACATGTCACACCACTGTTACAACATGTGCTACACAACTGTGGCAGCACAGTTTATATCAAAGATCACAATGCAAACTGTTACAACACATATTACTCAAGTGATGAAACATCGATAATCTTGTACAGTTTATTTACATTCGCTAACAACAAGCCACACAACTCAATGATCAATCAGCAATGTGTTGCTATGTCCTGAAATCGACTACTCAATGTGGAGGTAACCAGTCTTCCTAGATCCTTTACATACAGGGATATACATTTAATCACACAAGCTGAAACCAAACGTCTCGGGGTATCAACTAATGCTTGACTAAATTCCCTTGTAGCTGCTTAAACCAAGGTATCCATTTACCCATTAGCTTAGTATTGTCTCTAATTATCTACCTTAGATTAATAAGCCTTATTAGAACAAAACAGATTATACTGAAAATCCCAATCCTAATCCTCCCAGGTACCTTGTTCTTCATCCTTTGTCTTCCCCGTATTTCAAAAGGTACAGCAGTCACCAGTTCATCTAAATGTATTGAGTTACGTCTTTCATGAATTCTGACGTCAATGGCTAAACGTTTTGCAGTGTCAGTGTAGAAGTAGTTGTGATAATGTTAGTAGCAGTACAAGTAGCAGTAGCAGCAACAGTAGTACCTCCATTGTAGGACTGGAAGGAGTCGTGGCTGGCATCGATGGCCACAGAGATGGGTCCGATCAGGGCAGAAGCGTGCTTCAGAGCGCCTTCGTCACTGGAAGCCACATCCACACAGCCAGAGATCTTGGCCTTCTCCGAGGAAGCCTGGGCACTGCAGTTGCCCTGGATAGATCATCATCGTCATTAGTATCACCTTTATCATCGTCGTCATTAGTATCACCTTTATCATCGTCGTCATTAGTATCACCTTTATCATCGTCGTCATTAGTATTACCTTTATCATCGTCGTCATTATCTTCTTTATCATCATCATGACACAATGCACATCCACGCAGCCAGGTATCTTGGCATTCACCAAGTAAGCCGCGGCAGTGCAGTTACCCTGGATACATCATGACGTTTATCATCTTTGTCTTTATCATTATCATCAGCGTCGTCACCTTTTAATCAGAGTCGCTGGCAAGGCTTGCCTTATTGGGAAACAGTGACAATCAAGCATTAGGCCTACGCTCAGGACATGTTGGACATGTCTGCCATGTGTTTTGTTGAGATTGGTTTGGTAGTTTAGGTGATGTCAAGTGGAATATGCAAGTTGTTGCTGTTCTCGCATATACAAGCACAGAGAGAGAGAGAGAGAGGAGAGAGAGAGAGAGAGAGAGAGAGAGAGAGAGAGAGAGAGAGAGAGAGAGAGAGAGAGAGAGAGAGAGATAGAGAGAGAGAGAGAGAGAGAGAGAGGGGGAGAGAGAGAGAGAGAGAGAGAGAGACAGAGAGAGACAGAGAGAGACAGACAGACAGAGAGAGACAGAGAGAGAAGGGAGACACAGAGAGAGGGAGAGGAGACAGAGAGAGACAGAGAGAGAGAGAGAGAGAGAGAGAGAGAGAGAGAGAGAGGAGAGAGAGAGAGAGAGAGAGAGAGAGAGAGAGAGAGAGAGAGAGAGAGAGAGAGACAGAGAGACAGACAGACAGACAGAGAGAAGGGGGGGAGAGACTTGAAAACTTGAAACTTGAAAATGATTTAATTGATCTGGGCCTTGGGGGCCATATGCCCTTGTCAGAATATCAAAAGGGAACAGAAGGATTGGGCCAAAAGAGAGAGAGAGAGAGAGAGAGAGAGAGAGAGAGAGAGAGAGAGAGAGAGAGGAGAGAGAGAGAGAGAGAGAGAGAGAGACAGAGAGAGACAGAGAGAGAGAGAAGGAGACAGAGAGAGAGGAGACACAGAGAGAGAGAGACATACAGACAGACAGAGAGAGAAGGGGGGAGAGAGAGACTTGAAAACTTGAAACTTGAAAATGATTTAATTGATCTGGGCCATATGCCCTTGTCAGAATATCAAAAGGGAACAGAAGGATTGGGCCAAACAAGTGAGAGAGAGAGAGAGGAGAGAGAGAGAGAGAGAGAGAGAGAGAGAGAGAGAGAGAGAGAGAGAGAGAGAGAGAGGGGAGGAGGGAGGGAGGGAGGGAGGGAGGGAGGGAGGGAGGAAGACAGAACAGACAGACAGACAGACAGAGACAGAGACCTACAGACATAAAAGAGCACAAACCCTTCTTCCCATCTCAATGTACTCCCGTTCTCAAAGAACCAGGAGTACCAAAAAAACCCACATCATTCTCACGATTAACCTTAACTAGAAGTAAGTCTAGTACTCACGTCACTGGCAGTGTACGGGTACTCCTGTTCCGTCTCCAGTCCCCCGGGCTGACTCATGATGTACTGGAACCCATTGTCCATCAGACCCCCATCACAACCAGCGTTCCCCTCAGCCTGAAAACATCCACAAGCATATTCCCTGGGAATGATAACATGTTCACTTAAAAATGATGATCCAATGACTGAAGTATTCAAGGGCCAGATCACCCTGCTTTTAATGTTTTTTGCGATGCTCAAATTAACTTTTGTTCGCTTGCACGCGACCTGTTTATTGAAAGGATGCGCTGTTCCTGATTTTTAAAAATCACACAATTGGTTTCAATATATTTTTGCTCGACTTAGAAAGGTTTGGATGGGTGTAAAGATCTAATGATAACACAAGAACTACAAACTGAGTTTGAATGCCGAAAAGATAAGGGGGAGGAAGGGTGTTGTTCAACTCACACCCCCCCCCCCCCCCTCCAAAAAACCCCAGATCCAACAAATCCCGTATATTTTAGAATTCAAATCACTTTTCCCCGTATGCCTACCGTGGAGCAGTCGACCAGCTGTTGTTCGGACAGAGACAGGAGTAGTCCAGTGCTACGGAAATGTTGACCCTCCACTGACCCCGTCTGAAACAACCAATCAATGGCCTGGATACAATCAACCAATCCAAAGCGTGAACATAGTAAACCAATCAAAGGTCTGCATACATGCAGTTCCACAATGCCAAGCAGCCAATCAATAATGTGCATCCATTCAACAATGTTAAAAGAGAAGGTTATATGCATTCTGCATGCGTGCACAACCACCCCCCCCCCCCCACCACACACACACATATTCACTCACTCAATCAATCACTCACTCCAAAACCGTTAAAGGGAAAACAAAAACCGATCCCAGGGATCGGGTCGTTCTCGCCAGAAAAAGCTCTGCCTCGCCGTGGCTCACACAACAGGGAACAAAGAAGGGCGAACCGTCTCTCCCTCTCTCTGCCTCCGTCTCTCTCTCTACTCTCTCTCGTACGGCCTCCTCTCTCTCTCTCTCTCTCTCTTCTCTTCTCATCTCTCTCTCTCCTCTCTCTTATCTCTTCTCTCTCTCTCTCTCTCTCTCTCTCTCTCTCTCTCTCTCTCATCCTCTCTCTCTCTCCTCTCTCTCTCTCATCCTCTCTCTCTGTCCCTGGTTCTCTCTCTATGTAAAGTATCAGTAGGATTGGGTTTAATACGTGTTTGTGCACTTCTAAATTTGTGCATGTTAAAGATGAGTATGAAAAGTACGTAGGCTTATTTTTGGTTTTGTTCTCCATGAGTATGTGCTTAGGCCTACTCTTGAGAGGAGGGAGGGAACTCTTATTTATGCACGTTCAAAATGAGTATAGTTAATAATATTAGGTTTGATTTTGTTATTGTTGTGCTACTATATATGGTTGTATTTTGCATTCTTATATTATTGTCTGTGCTCATTTTCCTTTTCCATTTCAACTTTGTTATTTGTTTTGTTTTTTCAGAGGGCTGGATGTAAAAAAGCATGTACTAATTGCTTATTCTATTACCCTCTATAAATAAAATTCATTCAATTCAATTCAATTCAATTCTCCAGCTGTGATTCAAATGCGGGCGCGCACTCAGCGCCTCCCCTCTTTTATAGCCCGGCCGTGCCTTTAAGCACTTTCACACAGAGAGAAAGAGCAGCAGAGGGGCGGGGGAGACTGAGAGAAATAAACAGAGACAGGGACACAGAACCAAAGAGCGTGAGAACATCAGACAGACTCACGGTGCTGAAGGCCCAGCAGGAGCCACACTGTCCCTGGTTCTTGACCGGAGTGACGTATCCCTTGGTCCTCCAGTCCACGGTGGCAGGCAGGTGAACGTGGGAGACCTGGTGAGCCTGGCTGCACACACTGCTCTTGTGAGTGCGGGGCTGCAGGCGGTTGTGCGTCCTGTATTCCTCCTCCGTCTGAAAAAAAAAGTCCCCAAACAAACAGTTAGTAACTCTTGAAAGACTTTAAAAGAGATTTTTTTTAAAAAAGAGTCCCCCATGAATTATTTATATTTTATAGGGCTATAGCTTCCTGTAATCGTTCACTCTCTTAAAAGCACGTGTGCAGCACACACACACACACACACGACACACACACACACACACACACATGCACACATACACACTCACGCACACACTCACTCACTCACTCACTCACTCACAGAACGTTGTTTAAAAGTTCAATGGATAGTCTGCACTAGTCTGTCTTTCTTCTCCTTAATGTAATTCCAGAAACAGAAATATTGTCTAAGCGACAACCCGATACAAGGAAGGGTCTACCTTCTATGGTGGACATAAAAGCCATGCTGCAAACATGGACAGACACAACATAAGCATATTAACAGACCAAAGTTGGTAGATTAAATAATGCTGGATAAATCTAACAATATCTAATCTAATACCTATAATAAAAGAAGAACTCTACCCTGTGCGTGTGTGTCTGTCTGTTTGTTAGCCCGGTAGCTCATGAACCAGAGGACAGAATCGCATTAAATGTTGTGTGGTGATATATTACGGTGCGGGGAGGGTCCCATAGGAAATCCATAACCGTGGTGACGTTGACCTTGGAGTTTGACTTTGAAAACCAGTCAGAAGTAGGAGTAGTAACTAAAGGGTAGTAATTAGGGAATGACTGGCTGGACTTGTTTTTCACTGGTTACTTCCCTTGCATCATAAATCTGAATGAAAGAGGAGGAGGCGCGAAAGCGAGAGAGAGAGAGTGAGAGGAGAGAGAGGAGAGAGAGAGAGAGAGGAGAGAGGAGAGAGAGAAGAGGAGAGAGAGTAGAGGACGGAGAGAGAGATAGATAGATATATATATATATTTTTTTTTATATATATAGAGTAATAGAGAGAGAGAGAGAGCGAGAGAGAGAGATAGAGACGAGAGAGAGAGAGAGAGAGAGAGAAATGTGTGTGGTGTGCGTGAGTGTGTGGTGGGGGTGGGTATGTGTGTGTGAGAGAGAGAGAGAAGAGAGGGAGAGAGAGAGAGAGCTGGAGTGTGTGCAATGCGTGTTGTGTTTGTGTGTTGTGTGTGCTGTGTGTGTGTGTGGGATGTGTGTGTGTGGTGTGTGTGTTGTGTGTGTGTGTGTGTGTGTGTGTGTGTGTGTGTGTGTGTGTGTGAGGAGAGAAGAGAGAGAGAGCGATGACGCGAGACGTAGAGAGAGAGAAAGAGGAGGAGAGAGAGAGAGAGAGAAGAGAGAGTAGAGAGACGAGAGGAGAGAGCAGAGAGAGTGCGAGGATCGAGAGAGAGAGAGAGAGTGCGCATGTGCTAAGCGTATCGAGCAGGACTGCCAGTTGTAAATAAAGCAATGCAAATGATTAAACAACTGCAGTAGACTTTGATTGAATACATGAATGAATATAATAAAGGTATACCAACAATGATGTTAAATAAATCAGTACACACCAGGTCAGAGAACTGGTTCAGGCCACGGGTGAAGGAGACAGACACAGGGTACTTAGAGTTATGCCCCTTGATCTTGTTCAGATTGTCCAAGAAAACATGTCGGCGGTAGGATTCCTCCTCGCTGTCATAGTACTTTCCTGGAAGGACAAGAACAGAGCCATGAGATATTCCGTGAAGTAAAAGGCGATAGTTAAACAATTAAGCATGCGTCGAAGATTACATAATCCCAGACAAGCGGCATGGTGTCTCAGATTCTCCTAGTTTGATATCATGTCTTGATGCTTGAAAACAGCTGAAACAGACTGGAACGTCACTGACACAAAAGTACCAACACAACCAAATGCACACAAACATGTGCAGAGTGAACGTTATCTTATTAACGAGACAATGCTTGATGCTTGAAAAGTTAGAAGACATGTTCATACGTCGTTTAAAAGATAATTTTTTTTTCCCAATTATTGAGCTTAAAGTGTGTTACGTGGTTTTTGTTCAAGTGAATAGCTGGTCGGAAACCAATGTAGTCGCAATAACACACAAAAAACAAAAAACACCTAACAACCAAATTGCTGGACAGTTTTCTCTATATATCTAGCAAGGAGGAGGAGAGGAGGAGGGCCTTTACTTAATA
>JAGGCT020003496.1:0-13616 GCA_017654935.2 Phymorhynchus buccinoides
GCCGTCTCTGCCTCTTAGGAGTGTGGGACAAACATAGACGTGCTTCATAGTAACACCAAATGAAGGTTGGTTTCACCGGGATTGCCACAACGCGTTTGAAGCGAGAGTAAAACAGAAAGGCCAAGAACACACTGTTGTGGACTGTGGCAGTATCTGGCTACAAGACACAGTATAGAAACTCCTATGAAGTCGACGTGATACACAGGTATGTCACTGTCAGCATGAAGGGTAGTTAGACTTGGAAATGTTGTGTCTTTGACAAACTAAGGTGATACATTGAATTTTGTTGATTGTGTGGTTTCAGGTTTTAAGTTGTGTGGTCAATAATGAGTAGGACCGAGAAAGCTTGAGCATAAAAAGTATGATGGACAAATGTGTTTTTATTACTTCTGCGTCCTGTGTCAGATACCTGGATTAACATCAGATCATGAGCTATGCTTATATGGGACCTGAGAGTACTGTGCTGGGTCACAACAGTGGCACTGTATCGTCCAACACAAGACAGAAACACAGCAGGAGCCAATATGCCTCAGTCAGGTAAGATCCTCTTACAAAAAACCTGTCTACCGGAAAGAGAGAAATTCAGCTTCAAGTCTTTGATTTGTTTGCAACATAATGATGTACATTATTTTCACAACACGGTAGAATAAGTAAAAAATTCAGGCAATAACTATCAGTGTCGTATGCTGCTGTACTGAAACCAGGAAGTTGTAGTTTCGTAAGTCATGGAAAGAAAAGACGTATGAAAGATTGGATAAGAATTCTAGAAGTATGAAGGACAACAGACCTTCTCTCATAATACAAATTCTGATACAGTTTATATTACTGCTGAAAACCTAGCTTTACACGGAATGTTGCCAACATTCTAGAGTTGTTGAGGATTGTAACTTGTGATATTTTCCTGTGTTCCTGTACAGAATGCCCTCAGTCTACTACTGGCACCAGATGGGCGTCCTCTGCGACAAAACTGGTTCTGGACTGGCTTCCTATGGAAGGATTTGTATGTCAGTTCCTCTCAGCATCAACCAGGTGACCCCTTCCTGGAACAGCCGGGCTCTGCAGGTCCTACTCGGCTACCCAGGCTTTTTAGCTATTAGAGGTGTGTCAGCTTCTGGACACTGGCAGCTGGACTCGAGTCTGGATGACGATCAAGTCCTATGCTATGGACAGAGGAATGAATGGACCTGGCGGGCTTATGACGATCGAGATAGGGCATTCCCCCCCGGCACTAAGGTATACACTTTTACCAAGCTCCTTTTCCCGGTATCACGTTTTCTTTTTTAGATCAAAGCATCAGGAGGAAATGTTGTTAGAAATGGTAGCTAACGACAAATAGTGTGATGAAAGAAACTGCTGTTTGCAGTGCATCTAATTCGATAAAACTTCCGGCCCGAACTGAGTATCGTGCAGGTGGGAGGGTTGAGTTTGTTTCAAAATGGCAATAACAACGGTCTATATGAGTCATCTGAGATTTTTTCTTACAGGTTTATATCCTCAGTTCTGAAGAGCCCCTAATGACACACTTTGACAGTTTTTGACACTGGTGTGTTTCAGGCAGAGTACATCATGAACAGAGGGCTGGGAGGAGCTATGTTCTGGACTTTGGATTTTGATGATTTTGGCAACGACTTTTGCGGACAAGGCAGCTACCCTCTCATAGGACACGTTTCAAATGCGCTACAAGCAGTCAGTCCTGTCGTTTCCAGTACCACGGGTAAGTTAAGCCATGTTTGGTGACAATAAGGCAACCTTACTAAACACATTGTCTTGTAAGCTATCAACACGTCACCCTGAACAAGGCTGTAGACTTGTGCACGGAATTACGGGAAGTAAATGATTGAGCTGTTTATGTTGCTGCCTGTCTGTTTTTAATAAGTCTTGTGTTGTGCATTTTGAGATAATTATGCGAAGCAGATTATGGGCATATGTACAGCAGAAACGTTCATGTACATGAATATAATTGGTGTGCACTCGTCTGGACTGGTGCGCTTAGCACACATGTGATCAATATCTTGCAATGTTTCAGCCGACCCAGTAAGCCAGTCTTCTTCAGACCCAGTCACACTACCACCATCAACAACACCACTGTCCACTTCTGCCAAGACAGACCCATCTGGACTACGTGTTGTCTGCTATTATACCAACTGGGCACAGTATCGCTCTGGTGTGGGCAAATATGTACCTGAGGATTATCAAGCTGGCTTATGTACCCACGTTGTTTACGCCTTTGCCAAACTCACTGGCGCCTCAGCCTCTTTATCGACGTGGGAGTGGAATGATGATGGTAGGTACAATTGATGCATGTTGTAGTGCCTATTATCAGTTTTAGAGTTACGCGTTTGAGCCTAGAAATCAAAGCACTAAAATGTTCAGAAAGTGATGAAGGAAATTTGCCCGTTTAATGCTGTTTACAACTAGATTCAAAGCCAGGTTGGACCACTGCATTAGGTTGTTGTGTTATTGACAGAATCTTGTATTTGAATTCTAGGCTCATTTCTCTGTCTGTGTCCCTTGGACTGCTTTCAGTAATGTACCAGCGCATAATGGATCAGAAAAGCACGGACCCCCAAGAAGGATATTCGTACCCCGAGCTAACTCCTAAACTTCAACCTATGTTTTTACTTACTGGCTGTGGGAGGCTATACAGCAGGCAGTGCAGACTTTGAGGCCATCAGCTCCACCAGTGCACAACGACAGCTCTTTGCGGACAACGCTGTCTCCTTTCTCAGACAATGGCAGTTTGATGGACTGGATGTGGACTGGGAATTTCCTTCCAACTCCTACAAGAGCAGATTTTCACTACTTTTGCAGGTGAAGTTCTGGCAATATAACCGTATACAGGTGGCTGATGAACATAGATTTCATCTAATCCAAAGCCAGTTCCAAAATCAATTACCATGCTTACTAGTTTTCAATGGAAATGCGTGCTTCATGTCTTAGGGTGTATCGTTTAATATGCTGTTAAATATTGCACAACAATCTGAAGTAAGAAAAACAATGGCAAGTTAATAAAGGTTATTTGTCACTTTTTATACAGTGTCACGTCTTCTTGAGCTGAAACATGACCATGTCTTAACATTATGTATGGAAAATGTGAGATATTCAATACCAGATAGCTGGTTATTCCACAGTGGACGTCAATACAGAAAGAACTTGCAACAGAGCGTCTCCTGCTCTTTAGGAGTGTGGGGACAAACATAGACGTGCTTCATAGTAACAACACATGAATGGCTTGTTTTCACAGGCTCTGCACAACGCGTTTGAAGCTGAGAGTAAACAGACAGGCCAAGAACAACTGTTGTTGACTGTGGCAGTATCTGGCTACAAGACACAGATAGAAACTTCCTATGAAGTCGACGTGATACACAGGTATGTCACTGTCAGCATGAAGGTGTAGTTAGACTTTGAAATTGTTGTGTCTTTTACAAACTAAGGATACACTTGATATTTTTGTTGCTTGTGTGGTTTTCAGGTTTTAACGTTGTGTGGTCCAATACTTGAGTAGGACGAGAAAGATTGAGCATAGAAAGTATGATGGACAAATGTGTTTTTAGTACTTCTTGCGTCTGTGTCAGATACCTGGATTACATCAGCATCATGAGCTATGACTACTATGGACCCTGGAGTACTGTGCTGGGTCACAACAGTGCACTGTACGTCCCAACACAAGACAGAAACACAGCAGGAGCCAATCTGCTCAGTCAGGTAAGATCATCTTACAAAACCTGTCTACCGGAAAGAGAGAAATTAGCTTCAAGTCTTTGATTTGTTTGCAACATAATGATGTCATTATTTTCACAACACGGGTAGAATAAGTAAAACATTCATGGCAATAACTATCAGTGTCGTATGCTGCTGTACCTGAAACCAGGAAGTTGTAGTTCGTAAGTCATGGAAAGAAAAGACGTTATGAAAGATTGGTATAAGAATTCTAGAAGTATGAAGGACAAACAATACCTTTCTCTCATAATACAAATCTGATACAGTTTATATTTACTGCTGAAAACCCTAGCCTTTACACGAATGTTGCCAACATTCTAGAGTGGTGAGGATTGTAACTTGTGATATTTTCCCTGTGTTCCTGTACAGAATGCCTCAGTCTACTACTGGCACCAGATGGGCTGTCCTCTGGACAAACTGGTTCTGGGACTGGCTTCCTATGGAAGGACTTTTGTCATGTCCAGTTCCTCTCAGCATCAACCAGGTGACCCCTTCCTGGGAACAGCCGGCTCTGCAGGTCCCTACTCGGCTACCCCAGGCTTTTTAGCCTATTATGAGGTGTGTCAGCTTCTGGACACTGGCAGCTGGACTCGAGTCTGGATGGACGACTCCAAAGTTCCCTATGCCTATGGCCAGAGGAATGGACAGTGGACCTGGCTGGCTTATGACGATCTAGATAGCATGCGGCACAAGGTATACACTTTTACCAAGCTCTTTTCCGTTTAATCACGTTTTCTGTTTAGATCAAAGCATCAGGAGGAAATGTTGTTAGAAATGTGTAGCTAACGACAATAGTGTGATGAAAGAACTGCTGTTTGTCAGTGCCTCTAATTCCGATAAAACTTTCCGGCCCCCGAACTGGGTAATCGTGAAGGTGGCGGGTTGAGTTTGTTTTCAAAATGGCAAATATTACAACGGTTCTACTGAGTCATCTGAGCATTTTTTCTTACAGTGTTATATATCCTCATGTTTCTGAAAGGTAGCCCCCTAATGACACACTTTGACAGTTTTTGACACTGGTGTGTTTCAGGCAGAGTACATCATGAACAGAGGGCTGGGAGGAGCTATGTTCTGGACTTTGGATTTTGATGATTTTGGCAACAACTTTTGCGGACAAGGCAGCTACCCTCTCATAGGACACGTTTCAAATGCGCTACAAGCAGTCAGTCCTGTCGTTTCCAGTACCACGGGTAAGTTAAGCCATGTTTGGTGACAATAAGGCAACCTTACTAAACACATTGTCTTGTAAGCTATCAACACGTCACCCTGAACAAGGCTGTAGACTTGTGCACGGAATTACGGGAAGTAAATGATTGAGCTGTTTATGTTGCTGCCTGTCTGTTTTTAATAAGTCTTATGTTGTGCATTTTGAGATAATTATGCGAAGCAGATTATGGGCATATGTACAGCAGAAACGTTCATGTACATGAATATAATTGGTGTGCACTCGTCTGGACTGGTGCGCTTAGCACACATGTGATCAATATCTTGCAATGTTTCAGCCGACCCAGTAAGCCAGTCTTCTTCAGACCCAGTCACACTACCACCATCAACAACACCACTGTCCACTTCTGCCAAGACAGACCCATCCGGACTACGTGTTGTCTGCTATTATACCAACTGGGCACAGTATCGCTCTGGTGTGGGCAAATATGTACCTGAGGATTATCAAGCTGGCTTATGTACCCACGTTGTTTACGCCTTTGCCAAACTCACTGGCGCCTCAGCCTCTTTATCGACGTGGGAGTGGAATGATGATGGTAGGTACAATTGATGCATGTTGTAGTGCCTATTATCAGTTTTAGAGTTACGCGTTTGAGCCTAGAAATCAAAGCACTAAAATGTTCAGAAAGTGATGAAGGAAATTTGCCCGTTTAATGCTGTTTACAACTAGATTCAAAGCCAGGTTGGACCACTGCATTAGGTTGTTGTGTTATTGACAGAATCTTGTATTTGAATTCTAGGCTCATTTCTCTGTCTGTGTCCCTTGGACTGCTTTCAGTAATGTACCAGCGCATAATGGATCAGAAAAGCACGGACCCCCAGCTGAAGATCTTACTGGCTGTGGGAGGCTATACAGCAGGCAGTGCAGACTTTGAGGCCATCAGCTCCACCAGTGCACAACGACAGCTCTTTGCGGACAACGCTGTCTCCTTTCTCAGACAATGGCAGTTTGATGGACTGGATGTGGACTGGGAATTTCCTTCCAACTCCTACAAGAGCAGATTTTCACTACTTTTGCAGGTGAAGTTCTGGCAATATAACCGTATACAGGTGGCTGATGAACATAGATTTCATCTAATCCAAAGCCAGTTCCAAAATCAATTACCATGCTTACTAGTTTTCAATGGAAATGCGTGCTTCATGTCTTAGGGTGTATCGTTTAATATGCTGTTAAATATTGCACAACAATCTGAAGTAAGAAAAACAATGGCAAGTTAATAAAGGTTATTTGTCACTTTTTATACAGTGTCACGTCTTCTTGAGCTGAAACATGACCATGTCTTAACATTATGTATGGAAAATGTGAGATATTCAATACCAGATAGCTGGTTATTCCACAGTGGACGTCAATACAGAAAGAACTTGCAACAGAGCGTCTCCTGCTCTTTAGGAGTGTGGGGACAAACATAGACGTGCTTCATAGTAACAACACATGAATGGCTTGTTTTCACAGGCTCTGCACAACGCGTTTGAAGCTGAGATTAAACAGACAGGCCAAGAACAACTGTTGTTGACTGTGGCAGTATCTGGCTACAAGACACAGATAGAAACTTCCTATGAAGTCGACGTGATACACAGGTATGTCACTGTCAGCATGAAGGCGTAGTTAGACTTTGAAATTGTTGTGTCTTTTACAAACTAAGGATACACTTGATATTTTTTTTGCTTGTGTGGTTTTCAGGTTTTAACGTTGTGTGGTCCAATACTTGAGTAGGACGAGAAAGATTGAGCATAGAAAGTATGATGGACAAATGTGTTTTTAGTACTTCTTGCGTCTGTGTCAGATACCTGGATTACATCAGCATCATGAGCTATGACTACTATGGACCCTGGAGTACTGTGCTGGGTCACAACAGTCCACTGTACGTCCCAACACAAGACAGAAACACAGCAGGAGCCAATCTGCTCAGTCAGGTAAGATCATCTTACAAAACCTGTCTACCGGAAAGAGAGAAATTAGCTTCAAGTCTTTGATTTGTTTGCAACATAATGATGTCAGTATTTTCACAACACGGGTAGAATAAGTAAAACATTCATGGCAATAACTATCAGTGTCGTATGCTGCTGTACCTGAAACCAGGAAGTTGTAGTTCGTAAGTCATGGAAAGAAAAGACGTTATGAAAGATTGGTATAAGAATTCTAGAAGTAGTAAGGACAAACAATATCCTTTCTCTCATAATACAGAATCTGAAACAGTTTTATATTTTACTGCTGAAAGCCCGAAAAATAAAGAGAACAAAAAAAAAAAAAAAAAAAAAAAAAAAACATTAAAAAAAAAAGATTAAACAAAAAAAAAAAAAAAAAAAAAGCCTTTACACGAATGTTGCCAACATTCTAGAGTGGTGAGGATTGTAACTTGTGATATTTTCCCTGTGTTCCTGTACAGAATGCCTCAGTCTACTACTGGCACCAGATGGGCTGTCCTCTGGACAAACTGGTTCTGGGACTGGCTTCCTATGGAAGGACTTTTGTCATGTCCAGTTCCTCTCAGCATCAACCAGGTGACCCCTTCCTGGGAACAGCCGGCTCTGCAGGTCCCTATTCGGCTACCCCAGGCTTTTTAGCCTATTATGAGGTGTGTCAGCTTCTGGACACTGGCAGCTGGACTCGAGTCTGGATGGACGACTCCAAAGTTCCCTATGCCTATGGCCAGAGGAATGGACAGTGGACCTGGCTGGCTTATGACGATCTAGATAGTATGCGGCACAAGGTATACACTTTTACCAAGCTCTTTTCCGTTTAATCACGTTTTCTGTTTAGATCAAAGCATCAAGAGGAAATGTTGTTAGAAATGTGTAGCTAACGACAATAGTGTGATGAAAGAACTGCTGTTTGTCAGTGCCTCTAATTCCGATAAAACTTCCCGGCCCCCGAACTGGGTAATCGTGAAGGTGGCGGGTTGAGTTTGTTTTCAAAATGGCAAATATTACAACGGTTCTAATGAGTCATCTGAGCATTTTTTCTTACAGTGTTATATATCCTCATGTTTCTGAAAGGTAGCCCCCTAATGACACACTTTGACAGTTTTTGACACTGGTGTGTTTCAGGCAGAGTACATCATGAACAGAGGGCTGGGAGGAGCTATGTTCTGGACTTTGGATTTTGATGATTTTGGCAACAACTTTTGTGGACAAGGCAGCTACCCTCTCATAGGACACGTTTCAAATGCGCTACAAGCAGTCAGTCCTGTCGTTTCCAGTACCACGGGTAAGTTAAGCCATGTTTGGTGACAATAAGGCAACCTTACTAAACACATTGTCTTGTAAGCTATCAACACGTCACCCTGAACAAGGCTGTAGACTTGTGCACGGAATTACGGGAAGTAAATGATTGAGCTGTTTATGTTGCTGCCTGTCTGTTTTTAATAAGTCTTATGTTGTGCATTTTGAGATAATTATGCGAAGCAGATTATGGGCATATGTACAGCAGAAACGTTCATGTACATGAATATAATTGGTGTGCACTCGTCTGGACTGGTGCGCTTAGCACACATGTGATCAATATCTTGCAATGTTTCAGCCGACCCAGTAAGCCAGTCTTCTTCAGACCCAGTCACACTACCACCATCAACAACACCACTGTCCACTTCTGCCAAGACAGACCCATCCGGACTACGTGTTGTCTGCTATTATACCAACTGGGCACAGTATCGCTCTGGTGTGGGCAAATATGTACCTGAGGATTATCAAGCTGGCTTATGTACCCACGTTGTTTACGCCTTTGCCAAACTCACTGGCGCCTCAGCCTCTTTATCGACGTGGGAGTGGAATGATGATGGTAGGTACAATTGATGCATGTTGTAGTGCCTATTATCAGTTTTAGAGTTACGCGTTTGAGCCTAGAAATCAAAGCACTAAAATGTTCAGAAAGTGATGAAGGAAATTTGACCGTTTAATGCTGTTTACAACTAGATTCAAAGCCAGGTTGGACCACTGCATTAGGTTGTTGTGTTATTGACAGAATCTTGTATTTGAATTTCTCATTTCTCTGTCTGTGTCCCTTGGACTGCTTTCAGTAATGTACCAGCGCATAATGGATCAGAAAAGCACGGACCCCCAGCTGAAGATCTTACTGGCTGTGGGAGGCTATACAGCAGGCAGTGCAGACTTTGAGGCCATCAGCTCCACCAGTGCACAACGACAGCTCTTTGCGGACAACGCTGTCTCCTTTCTCAGACAATGGCAGTTTGATGGACTGGATGTGGACTGGGAATTTCCTTCCAGCTCCTACAAGAGCAGATTTTCACTACTTTTGCAGGTGAAGTTCTGGCAATATAACCGTATACAGGTGGCTGATGAACATAGATTTCATCTAATCCAAAGCCAGTTCCAAAATCAATTACCATGCTTACTAGTTTTCAATGGAAATGCGTGCTTCATGTCTTAGGGTGTATCGTTTAATATGCTGTTAAATATTGCACAACAATCTGAAGTAAGAAAAACAATGGCAAGTTAATAAATGTTATTTGTCACTTTTTATACAGTGTCACGTCTTCTTGAGCTGAAACATGACCATGTCTTAACATTATGTATGGAAAATGTGAGATATCCCCTGTCCCCCCCTCACTCCTCCTTTGACCCCCACACCCCCACCACTGCCCCCCCCCCCCCCCGCCCCCCCTCCCCCCCCCCCCTTACCCCCCTCACCTGTACCCAAATATCCCCCCACTTTTCAATACCAGATAGCTGGTTATTCCACAGTGGACGTCAATACAGAAAGAACTTGCAACAGAGCGTCTCCTGCTCTTTAGGAGTGTGGGGACAAACATAGACGTGCTTCATAGTAACAACACATGAATGGCTTGTTTTCACAGGCTCTGCACAACGCGTTTGAAGCTGAGAGTAAACAGACAGGCCAAGAACAACTGTTGTTGACTGTGGCAGTATCTGGCTACAAGACACAGATAGAAACTTCCTATGAAGTCGACGTGATACACAGGTATGTCACTGTCAGCATGAAGGCGTAGTTAGACTTTGAAATTGTTGTGTCTTTTACAAACTAAGGATACACTTGATATTTTTTTTGCTTGTGTGGTTTTCAGGTTTTAACGTTGTGTGGTCCAATACTTGAGTAGGACGAGAAAGATTGAGCATAGAAAGTATGATGGACAAATGTGTTTTTAGTACTTCTTGCGTCTGTGTCAGATACCTGGATTACATCAGCATCATGAGCTATGACTACTATGGACCCTGGAGTACTGTGCTGGGTCACAACAGTGCACTGTACGTCCCAACACAAGACAGAAACACAGCAGGAGCCAATCTGCTCAGTCAGGTAAGATCATCTTACAAAACCTGTCTACCGGAAAGAGAGAAATTAGCTTCAAGTCTTTGATTTGTTTGCAACATAATGATGTCAGTATTTTCACAACACGGGTAGAATAAGTAAAACATTCATGGCAATAACTATCAGTGTCGTATGCTGCTGTACCTGAAACCAGGAAGTTGTAGTTCGTAAGTCATGAAAGAAAATGACGTTATGAAATGATTGGTAGACTAGTAATGACCTAGCAAACCCCCACCACAAACACTGGTAGCTGGTGGTGGCGCTGGCCGACGGTACCTCTAGAATTCTAGAAGTATGAAGGACAAACAATACCTTTCTCTCATAATACAAATCTGATACAGTTTATATTTACTGCTGAAAACCCCAGCCTTTACACGAATGTTGCCAACATTCTAGAGTGGTGAGGATTGTAACTTGTGATATTTTCCCTGTGTTCCTGTACAGAATGCCTCAGTCTACTACTGGCACCAGATGGGCTGTCCTCTGGACAAACTGGTTCTGGGACTGGCTTCCTATGGAAGGACTTTTGTCATGTCCAGTTCCTCTCAGCATCAACCAGGTGACCCCTTCCTGGGAACAGCCGGCTCTTCAGGTCCCTATTCGGCTACCCCAGGCTTTTTAGCCTATTATGAGGTGTGTCAGCTTCTGGACACTGGCAGCTGGACTCGAGTCTGGATTGACGACTCCAAAGTTCCCTATGCCTATGGCCAGAGGAATGGACAGTGGACCTGGCTGGCTTATGACGATCTAGATAGCATGCGGCACAAGGTATACACTTTTACCAAGCTCTTTTCCGTTTAATCACGTTTTCTGTTTAGATCAAAGCATCAAGAGGAAATGTTGTTAGAAATGTGTAGCTAACGACAATAGTGTGATGAAAGAACTGCTGTTTGTCAGTGCCTCTAATTCCGATAAAACTTCCCGGCCCCCGAACTGGGTAATCGTGAAGGTGGCGGGTTGAGTTTGTTTTCAAAATGGCAAATATTACAACGGTTCTAATGAGTCATCTGAGCATTTTTTCTTACAGTGTTATATATCCTCATGTTTCTGAAAGGTAGCCCCCTAATGACACACTTTGACAGTTTTTGACACTGGTGTGTTTCAGGCAGAGTACATCATGAACAGAGGGCTGGGAGGAGCTATGTTCTGGACTTTGGATTTTGATGATTTTGGCAACAACTTTTGTGGACAAGGCAGCTACCCTCTCATAGGACACGTTTCAAATGCGCTACAAGCAGTCAGTCCTGTCGTTTCCAGTACCACGGGTAAGTTAAGCCATGTTTGGTGACAATAAGGCAACCTTACTAAACACATTGTCTTGTAAGCTATCAACACGTCACCCTGAACAAGGCTGTAGACTTGTGCACGGAATTACGGGAAGTAAATGATTGAGCTGTTTATGTTGCTGCCTGTCTGTTTTTAATAAGTCTTATGTTGTGCATTTTGAGATAATTATGCGAAGCAGATTATGGGCATATGTACAGCAGAAACGTTCATGTACATGAATATAATTGGTGTGCACTCGTCTGGACTGGTGTGCTTAGCACACATGTGATCATTATCTTGCAATGTTTCAGCCGACCCAGTAAGCCAGTCTTCTTCAGACCCAGTCACACTACCACCATCAACAACACCACTGTCCACTTCTGCCAAGACAGACCCATCCGGACTACGTGTTGTCTGCTATTATACCAACTGGGCACAGTATCGCTCTGGTGTGGGCAAATATGTACCTGAGGATTATCAAGCTGGCTTATGTACCCACGTTGTTTACGCCTTTGCCAAACTCACTGGCGCCTCAGCCTCTTTATCGACGTGGGAGTGGAATGATGATGGTAGGTACAATTGATGCATGTTGTAGTGCCTATTATCAGTTTTAGAGTTACGCGTTTGAGCCTAGAAATCAAAGCACTAAAATGTTCAGAAAGTGATGAAGGAAATTTGACCGTTTAATGCTGTTTACAACTAGATTCAAAGCCAGGTTGGACCACTGCATTAGGATGTTGTGTTATTGACAGAATCTTGTATTTGAATTCTAGGCTCATTTCTCTGTCTGTGTCCCTTGGACTGCTTTCAGTAATGTACCAGCGCATAATGGATCAGAAAAGCACGGACCCCCAGCTGAAGATCTTACTGGCTGTGGGAGGCTATACAGCAGGCAGTGCAGACTTTGAGGCCATCAGCTCCACCAGTGCACAACGACAGCTCTTTGCGGACAACGCTGTCTCCTTTCTCAGACAATGGCAGTTTGATGGACTGGATGTGGACTGGGAATTTCCTTCCAGCTCCTACAAGAGCAGATTTTCACTACTTTTGCAGGTGAAGTTCTGGCAATATAACTGTATACAGGTGGCTGATGAACATAGATTTCATCTAATCCAAAGCCAGTTCCAAAATCAATTACCATGCTTACTAGTTTTCAATAGAAATGCGTGCTTCATGTCTTAGGGTGTATCGTTTAATATGCTGTTAAATATTGCACAACAATCTGAAGTAAGAAAAACAATGGCAAGTTAATAAAGGTTATTTGTCACTTTTTATACAGTGTCACGTCTTCTTGGCTGAACATGACCATGTCTTAACATTATGTATGAAAATGTGAGATATTCAATACCAGATAGTGGTTATTCCACAGTTGGACGTCATACGAAAGAACTTGCACAGAGCGTCCTCCCCTGCTCTTTTGTATGGGTGGGACGAAACATAGACGTGATTTCATAGTAACAACACATGAATGGCTTGTTTTCACAGATCGCACAACGCGTTTGAAGCTGACGAGTAAACAGACAGGCCAGAACAACTGTTGTTGACTGTGGCAGTATCTGGCTACAAGACACGATAGAAACTTCCTATGAAGTCGACGTGATAAAAAACAGGTAATGTCACTGTCAGCATGAAGGCGTAGTTTAGACTTTGAAATTGTTGTGTCTTTTACAAACTAAGGATACACTTGATATTTTTGTTGCTTGTGTGTTTTCAGGTTTTAACCGGTTGTGTGGTCCAAATACTTTGAGTGGACGAGAAAATTGAAGGCATAGAAAGTATGATGGACAATGTGGTTTTAGTACTTCTTGCGTCTGTGTCAGATACCTGGATTACATCAGCATCATGACTATGACTACCTATGGACACTGGAGTACTGTGGCTGGTCACAACAGTGCACTGTACGTCCCAACACAAGACCGAAACACATGCAGGAGCCAATCTGCTCAGTCAGGTAAGATCATCTTACAAAACCTGTCTACCGGAAGAGAGAAATTAGCTTCCAGTCTTTGATTGTTTGCAACATAATGATGTCATTATTTTCACAACCGGTAGAATAAGTAAACCATTCATGGAATAACTATCAGTTCGTATGCTGCTGTAACCTGAAACAGGAAGTTTT
>JAGGCT020003497.1:0-13616 GCA_017654935.2 Phymorhynchus buccinoides
GAGATCACCTGAATCTTTCCTTTTGCAGGGTCGGATTAACCTGTGTTTTAGTCATAGCGGGATAATGGAATATTAGCCTGAAATCACTACTGTCCTTTGTCCCTGAATCTTTCTTTTGCAGGGTTGGATACCGGTGGTTAGTCATTGCGGAATCATGGATAGTAGACTGAAATCACTACTGTCCTTTGTCCTGAATCTTTCCTTGCAGTTTGGATACCGGTTGTTAAGTCATTAAGCGGAATAATTGGAATATTATACCTGATCCTACTGTTCTTTTCCTGAATCTTTCCTTGCAGGGTTGGATACCGGTGGTTAGTCATGCGGAATAATGGAAATATTAGACTGAAATCACTACTGTACTTTGTCCTGAATCTTTCCCTTGCAGTGTTGGATAACCGGTGGTTATTCATGCGGGAGGATAATGGAATATTTAGACTGAAATCACCTGAATCTTTCCTTTGGCAGGGTCGGATTACCTGTGGTTAGTCATCGGATATGGAATATTAGCTGAAATCACTAATGTCCCATTGTCCCTGAATCTTCCTTGCAGGGTTGGATACCGGTGGTTTAGCATGCGTAATAATTGAATATTATAGACTGAAATCACTATCTGTCCTCTTTCCTGAATCTTTCCCTTGCAGGGTTGGATACCGGTGGTTAGTCATGCGGAATAATGGAATATTAGACTGACATCACCTGAATCTTTTCCTTTGCAGGTTCGGATTAACTGTGGTTTAGTCATGCGGGATAATTGAATATTAACTGAATCACTACTGTCCATTGTCACCGAATCTTTCCTTTCCCTTGCAAGGTTGGATACCGTTTGTTAGTCCATCGGAATTAATGGAATATTAGACTGAAATCACTAATGTCCTTTGTCCTGAATGTTTCCTTTGCAGGGTTTGATACCGTTGGTTAATCATGCGTAAGAATGGATATTAACTGAATCACTGTTCTTTGTCCTGAACTCTTTCCTTTGCAGGGTTCGATTACCTGTGGTTAGTCATGCCTGGATAATGGACATATAGACTAAATCACTGTTCTTTGTCCTGATCTTTCCTTTGGCAGGTTTGGATACCTGTTGTTAATCATGCGAAATAAGGGAATATTAGACTGAAATCACTACTGTCCTTTGTCCTGAATCTTTCTTTGCAGGTGTGGATTACCTGTGGTTAGTCATGTGAATAATAGGAATGTTAGACTGGATCACTACTGTCCCTTTTCCTGAATCTTTCCCTTGCGGGGTTTGGGATTACCTGTGGTTAGATCTGCGGAAATAATGGAATATTAGACTGAAATCACTGTCATTTGTCCTGGAATGTTTCCTTTTGCGTGGTTGGTTACCTGTTGTTAGTCATGCGGAATAATGTAATTTAGACTGAAATCACTGTCTTTGTCCTGAATGTTTCCATTTGCAGGGTTGGATTACCGGTGTTATTCATGCGGAATAATGGAATATTAGACTGACATCATTGTCCTTTCTCCTGAATGTTTTCCTTTGCAGGGTTGGAATTCCTGTGGTTAGTCTGCGGAATATGAATATTAGACTGAAATCATTGTACTTTCTCCTGAACTTTGAAATTGCGGGGTTGGATTACCTGTGGGTTAGTCTGCGGACTAATGGCCATATTAGACTGAAATCCTGTCCTTTGTCCCTGAATGCTGGGGCAGTGGTGGTTAACCTGTGCCTCCATTTTGGGGCTGGGACGGACCCCGCCCCCTCCACGACAGTCTCTCCCCATGGGGATACAGGGTGGTCTTTCCATAAATAGTTTCCCCCCCTTCTGGACTTTCTGTGCTTGTAACTTCCTCCTAATCTGCCACTTTTTGACTATTCCTTTTTCCCCTTGCCTTTCTCTCATTACTATCATTCTGACTGATTGGCCCATTCTCCTGCATTTTTCAAAAAATCTTAGAATATTGTTTCGCCTTTGGAGCTCCTCCGAATCGGAATGTGTCAGATGTACGCAGCGGGAGACTACAGTGAAAACTGAAAAACCGGGAACACATACGTACCTTACCCATTATAGCCCAATGACATGGTAACGGGAAGAAGAAGAATTCCTAAATAGTGGGGTGGTCGTTATACTGCTTCTGGATCAGTATATAATACTCAAATTCCTGTGGCATCTTGCTCTGCTTTGAAAGTAAGAAAATTATTCCTTTCTGGACACATGTGTTTGATGCCTATGGTGTTTGTTTTCTTGTCACGTAAATCCAGAAAATTCAGCTGAATTATTAGCTGAACCGGTCTCTTACAACGAGATTATTAAGTAGGTAACAACACAATACATGAAAAACTAGTCCTGATAGAAAAGGGGGTATCTACATAAGGAATTTTGTAACGAAAACGGAAATTTTGTGACGTATGAAAATTTATTATGATTTAGATTTAGAATGACTTTATTACTTTAAATGGTTGGCTTTCCTCCATTAGCAATACATAGTAATACAAATAGATTTAAAAATATAATGTGGTCGATAATCCTGAGCCAAGTGTATGGCAAATTCTACTTGGGGTCTACAAAGGCGTCAACTATTATTGCAGAACCCTTGATTTTCTAATAAACTGAGCCAAACTGGTACTCAAAATGGAACCGAAACAAATATTGATATAACATGGACACTGTTTTTTTTACAAAAGAAAAAAAGATTATAAAATTAGTATAGCTATCTAATGTTGTTTTGAATGCCATGGGTTTTACAAATATAGTATTATGTTTCTTTATGTAACCAGGAAAAGACTCGTTGAAATGGTTTATGGATGCAAATATGTGAAAGAGTTTTGAGATCACTGCAAAATCTGATTTAATACACATGTGACAATGTATAAATATCACATTTCTTTCAATTGGGTTTCTGTTTGGATGGAGGAATTTGTGAAACTGATGTGCTTTGGTTTTTTATTCTTTTGTTGGCAAATGGTTCTATTTATAAATGTAAAATTGAAAAACGCTTGCCTGATTGTGGATTCAGAAAAATGTTAAAACAATATGGTATTGAAAAACACAACTCTACTCTACAAGCAACCTATCAAACTTCTATTTAGAATGGACTTTCCCATGACCTTATTTCTCCACGATGACGCTAAGTAGTATATCACTCATACTATAGAGGCGCTATAGAAGCTTGATTATCATTATTATTTATTTTATTAATTATTATTATTATTATTATTATTTTATCAATGGTTGTAATACTTATACTGTTAATATTTTTTGTCACATTGTGAGAAATACCTTTTGGAGTGTTGGATACACGTTTCAAGATTGGCATAGTTATCATCTGAATGTTATAATTGCCATCTGTTGTTGTTTGTTTGTTTTGTTTTATCCTGTTTAGGTCTTGTCTTGGCATGTTTTTGTTGTTTCTTTAGTTTTTCTTGATTTCCATCGTCTGTGTGTCTTTGTCCATTTCCCCTCCGCTGTTTCTTCCCCCCCCCCCCTTCTCCCTTTCCCTCCCTGTTCATTCCCCTTTCTCTCTCTTTTTCCCGTCCCCCTCCTCTCCGTCTCTCCTTCTCCCTTGCCTTCCCTTTTCTGTGCTCTTGTTTCCCCCTCCCCCTGCCCCGACTTGTCCGTCTTCTTTGCACCTCTCCTCCTCCCCCTCGTACCTGTGTCTTTCTGTGCGCCGGGGCGGGGGCGCCCCGTGCCCCCTGCCATTGACCCCTCCGGTCCCTTCCCCCGCTTCTGGCCCTTTTGCCCTTGGCCCTGCCCGTCCGCCTCCGCCTCCCCGTCGCTTTGTTGGCCGTTGCCCCTTGGCGCCTGTGCCCCGTCGCTCTCTCGCCCGGCTTCTTCCCCCCCCTCTTGCTACCTCCGTTTCTGCCCTTTGTCGTCGCCCTTGCCTGCCGTAGCTTTGTTGTGTGCCCCCCTCTCCTGTTCGCTTGCCCCCCTTTGCGACCGTCGGGCCGTGCTCCGTCCCGCGCCTGTTCCGTTCCCCTTGTCTGTGCCCACGGCCCTTCGCATGACTTCTTTGTTCCCCTGCCCCTGTTCTGCCCTTTCTCTGTTTTCCTGCCGTGCCCCCTTCTTCTGCCGGTTGTCCGCGTGTCCTTCGTCTCCTGACTCCCTGTGGGCTCCTTTTCGTCCTCCCTCGTTTTGCCGCCTTTCTCTCTCTTTTCTTTCTTCCTTGCTCTGTTTTCTGTGTCCTCTGTGTCTTTCTGTTTGTCGGTCCCTTTTTTTTTCTTTTTTTCGCTCTTGTGTTGTCTGTCTCGTGTTATCGTCTCCCCATTTTTTTGTCTGTTTGTTGTCCCTTTTCTTGTCTGTCCTGGTTTGTCTTCCCTGTGTTTGTTCTGTCGTTTTGTCGTCCGTGTGTCTGTCACTTTTTTTCGTCGTCTGTTTGTTCTGTTCTTTTTTCGTTCCTTGTTTGTTTTCTTTTGTCTTCTTGTGTCTTTCTTTTCTTCGTCCCTGTTTTGTTTCTTTCTTGTCTTCTTGTTTGTCTTTATTTTTGTCGTCCCTGGTGTCGTTCTTTTTGTCGTCATGTGTCTGTCTGTTTTTCTTCCTTTTTGTCTGTTGTTTTTGTCGTTTCCAGTGTTTCTGTCTCTTGTCTTCCCCTTTGTGTGTCTTCTGTTCTTCTCTTCTTTTGTCTGTCGTTTTATTGTCCGTCGCCTGTTCTGTCTGTTTGTCTACCTGTTTGATTTCCTGTCTGTTTGTCTTCCGTGTTTCTTTCTGGTTTTGCTCGTCCGTTTGGTGTCTCTGTCTGTTTTTCGTCCTTGTCATCTGTCTGGTTTCTTGGTCCCCTTTGTTTTTCCTGTCTTTTTGTCTTCCCTTGTTTTCTTTCTTTTTTTCTTCCCTGATTTGTGTCTGTCTGTTGGTAGTCAGTGTGATATGTATGTTTGCAGTCAGTGTGTAGGGTATGTTTGTAGTCAGTGGTGGTATGTAGGTTATGTAGTCAGTGTGTATGTATGTTTGTAGTCATGTGTATGTACGTTTGTAGTCAAGTGTAAATATGTATGTTTGGTAGTCAGGTGTGGTATGTATTTTGTAGTCTGTGTATGTTATATTTTGTAGGTCAATGTGTGTGTATGTTTGTAGTCTGTGTGTATGTATGTTTGTAGGTCAATGTGTGTGTATGTTTGTAGTCTGTGTGTATGTATGTTTGTAGGTCAATGTGTGTGTATGTTTGTAGTCTGTGTGTATGTATGTTTGTAGGTCAATGTGTGTGTATGTTTGTAGTCTATGTGTATGTTTGTTTGTAGGTCAATGTGTGTGTATGTTTGTAGTCTGTGTGTATGTGTGTTTATAGTCAGTGTGTATGTATGTTTGTAGTCTGTCTGTATGTATGTTTGTAGTCTGTGTGTGTATGTATGTTTGTAGTCTGTGTGTATGTCAGGTTGTAGTCAGTATGTATGTATGTTTGTAGTCAATGTGTGTGTATGTATTTTTGTAGTCAGTGTCTATGTGTGTATGTAGTCAATGTGTGTGTATGTATGTTTGTAGTCAGTGTGTATGTATGTTTGTAAGTCAATGTGTGTGTATGTATGTTTGTAGTCAGTGTGTATGTATGTTTGTAGTCAATGTGTGTGTATGTATGTTTCTAGTCAGTGTGTATGTATGTTTGTAGTCAGTGGGTGATAGAGGTGGATGATATGATTAGATCGTAGTCCACCGCTCCTCTGTGGTATGTTAAAGTATGCCTTCTCCAAAAGATTCATATCCAAAGTCACAAGTGAGATGTGTAGTATGTTTTGTAGGTCAATGTGGTGTGTATCGTTTGTAGTCAGGTGTCGCTGTCTCTTATTGTGTAGTTGGGTGTAAGGTCAGTGTGGTATTGTACTGTTTGGAGTCTACGACAAGTGTGTATGGTACGTTGTAGTCTTGTGTATGTATGTTGTAAGTCAGTAGTTCTGTATGTTCTGTAACGAACACCTTTCGTTGCAATAGGTGAAATTGCGTACTCTGTGGTATGTATGTTTGTGTGTAGTCGCTGTGTGTATGATTGTTTGTAGTCAGCTGTTGTATTGGGGTATGGTTGTGTATGTCAGTGGTGTATGTACGTTTTGTAGTCTGCTGTGTTATGTATGTGTTGTTTATGTACAGTCGTGTGTGTATTGTTTGTAGGGTCTGTTTGGTTAGGGTAGCTTTGTCTGGGATGAGTGTAAGGTATGTGATGGAAAGGTTGTAGTCAAGGGGGGTGTGATGTATTGTATGTAGTCAGGTAGAAGTATCAGTGGTCTTGTAGTCAGGTGGGGTAGGTATGGTTTGTAGGTCAGGTTGTGGGTGGGCGAAGATTATAGTAGTGTTTGTAAGATTGTTGTCAGAATAGTGTATGTATAAGAAGAGATCGATGGTTCATTTTCCAAGGTACTACGATGAATTGCCCAGTAAAACAGGGGAAAAAGCTAGTGGGGGTTATTTGGTAAATCGAAGTTTGATGTTTTGGATATGTGAAGGTTGTCTGTAGTGGTGGATGTTTTTGTATGTCAGTGGTTAATATTGTATTTGTGTGTTATAAGGTCAGTTAAAACCTTCCTCGCCAAGTTGTAGATGTCAGTAGATGTTCGTATAGTCAGTGTGTGTATGGATGTTTGTACCCCCAATGTATTGTTTGTTAGTAGTGTGGTGTGATATGTATGTTGGAGTCAGTGATAACTCCTGTATTCTGTAGATTGGTACTGTTTGTAGTTCGTTGAGTTTGTATGCGTAGTGTTCCATAGTATGCACTAAGTCCAAGTGTGTATGTATGGTTGTTTGTAGTCTTAGTTTGTTATGTATTCGTTTGTTAGTATGTTGGGCGTGTATGTTATTGTTTTTGTTATTGTCATGTTGTTGGTTGTTCATTGTTGTTAATGAGGTCAATGTTGTTTGTTTGTATGTATTGTTTCCTTTTTGTGTCCAAAGGCAGAGTGTGTATTGTATGTTTGTAGGGTCAATGTGTGTGTATGTTTTTGAGTCTGAAGATGTGTATGTATCGTGAAGCGGATTTGTAGGTCAATGTGTGTAGTATTGTTTGTAGTACTGTGGTGTATGTATGTTTGTAGTCAGTGTGTATGTATGTTTGTAGTCTGTGTGTAGGCCTATGTATGTTTGTAGTCAGTGTGTATGTATGTTTGTAGTCAGTGTGTGTGGATGTTTCCAGTCAATGTGTATGTATGTATGTTAGTAGTGTGTGTGTATGTATGTTTGTAGTCTGTGTGTATGTATGTTTGTGGCAGGCAGGTGGCTGTATGTATGTTTATGTAGGTCAATGTGTGTGTCAATTCAGATTTGTAGTCTGTCAGTTGGTATGCTATTGGCCGATTTGTCATTCGTCACTGATCACTCTCACTCACGTCAAGGGCATACCATTATTAATGTGGTAGGCAATGTAGACACCGTGTTAATAGTGTATGTAGTATCTGTGACGTAGTGGTTGCAATGTTTGTAGTCTGTGTGTATGTATGTTTGTAGTCTATGTGTATGTATGTCTGTAGTCAATGTGTGTGTATGTATGTTTGTAGTCAGTGTGTATGTATGTATGTAGGTCAATGTGTGTGTCTGTGTGTAGTCTGTGTGTATGTATGTTTGGAGGTCAAATGTGTGTGTATGTTTGTTTCTTTGGTATAGTCATGTATGTGTGTATGTCAATTTGTGTGTATGTCTGTAGTCTGTGTGTATGTGTGTTTGAGGTCAATGTGTGTGTATGTTTATAGTCTGTGTGTATGTATGTTCGTAGTCAGTATGTATGTATGTTTGTAGTCTGTGATCATCAAAACTTTAACAACACGTGCTCTTAAATCTTAACTACACATGCACTCTTCTAAAAAAAAAATCCTTTAACACGATTGTGATGTTCTCGGAAACTACAAAGAACCAGCACGAGCCGTACACTTTGCACGGTGATAAGATACCATCGGTATGTTTTCAGGTGACTTCAACTTTTTTAAAGAAAGTAGCGCAGAGGTGGAGTGATCATGGAAAGTAAGTGCACAGTTTATTGAACTGTGTGACCTCTCATAAGGGAAGAAGTTGCTAGTAGAAAAGAGTGCAACCATTACGTTAAGCAAAATTCTTTGAATCAGGTTTGTATGTGTATTCACTTTCTCTTCCTCTCTCTCTCTCTCTCTCTTCTGATTCTTATTTTAGGTTAAAATGAAGTCCCACTAAAGAAGCAAATAAGTAGTAATTTTAATAAATTACGTAAAAGTATAGTATATGTGTTTTAAACATTTAATTACTATCTTAATCATGTTTTATATTAGTAAGAAGATTTGTTGTCAGACCGCCACAGTAAGCGGGCAAGAAGAAGTAAGAAGCAACTGAAGAAGAAGAAGCGAAGCGAGAAAAGGAAGAAGTAAGAAGCATGAAGTGAATTGCAAAGGGGGGGGGGAAGGAAAGTCATTGCCTTTATCATATAATGTTTCAATTGGGCCCCCAACAGCAGTAACACGCGTAGCGTAGTGGTAAGACGCTGGCCAAGAAGTTTTTTGTTTTTTTCATTCACAACACGGCCACAAATTTCCCCCACATCGTTTCGTTTTAGTACGTGTGTTTTTCTTTATGCACAATTTGCAAAAACGCGGGCAGCGATACACAGAGCGGCAACAACCCGTCTCAGCGAAAGAATCTCGTGAGCCTTTTTGTGAAGGCTTTGCCTTTCTTGTGGTCTAGTGTAAAATCAACCTACTTTTCTAGAGAGAACAAAAACCCCAAAATCTCCCCTAAATAAAACCATGATTCCGAATTCATTCATAAACCCAGCACACCTACAATGAACACAACAACCAAGGTTAGAGATGTAGGATATAATACAATGGAACCTCCCTTTTTGAAAACCTTGAAAAAAATCTTTAATTACAAATAAGATCTTAAGTGGGGAGGGAGTTTCTTATGTAATGGAGGTAATTTTAATACTTACAAACGAAGGGAAATGTCTCAGAAAAGTAGGTCTTAAAGTGGGAGAGAGTCTTATGGGGGGTGGGGTGTCTTGTAACGGAGGTTCCACTGTATATTCGAACCACAACAAAACCTGTTATCTGAGAGAGTGAAATACCTAGTGCCACTGAGCTTCTATGGCATCTGCGCTGGCCTCCAGTCAGAGTTGGTATCGAGCCCAAAGTTTCATTTTAAGCTAGAAAGCACTGACACAACGCAAACTGGTCAGTGTAAAACACACGTTCATGCCATGAACATAATGGAAGACATAGCCAGAAAAGGTGGCCGATTTTGCTAACTGTGTGCTTGTCTATTGCTTGCAGACGTGGCTTCGTGGTGTGAGGATAAGATGTGTGAGTGCTATCTCCACGAACTCAACGGCAAATGCGATTCTACGAATCGAACGGGGGGAAGGGGGGGGGGGCAATTACTATTTGAACCTTTGGTCCTGACACATGCCGGAGTATGCTCGGGTAAGTGAGTACCGTGCGAATCTGTATTATAATGCGCTAAGGATCCGAGGAGGGGACCCTACAAACTCGAGTACCGCGTAAATGTTGGACTTTCGCTCGCGATGCGGGTCAAGATACGCGATTCGTCTATTTATTCCTGCTATGTCGGATTACAAATTTTGCTTTTGAAAATTGATTTTGAAGGCAAAATGTTGCTTGCGTGGCCATATTTTGAAGCTGCGTCATGAAGCTCACCTTCTGAAAAACATGAAAGTTTCGCAAAAAGGGGGGGGTTTTTTATTCACGGTCACATTTCAAGTTGGGATACATCCAAAAATTTGGGTCGTCTGCTTTCGCCTGAAAATTGCCGAAGCTACCTTTGGAAAACACGAAGATTGCCGAAGTTATTCAGGTCACATTTCATGTTGGCTATACAGAGACCGTCAACTTTACTGCAATCTGTAAACTTAATATTCTTTTTAATATTTATAGTTATGGTTATTTGAATGAACGAAAAAACACCACTTTGACAAATGCAAATTGCTAAACATCCGTCGTAAAACTGATGAGTTAAACTGTCTAATTTGGGGTGGACGGTCTGTTGGAAGCCATTTGCATTTTCAAAACGGTTCATTTTTAGACACGTGCGTGTGCTAAAAGAAAGCCGAAGCTAACTCACTGCACCTAGAAACTTATATGGTTGCTTTGGTTAGAAGAAGGGAGAGGGGGAGGGGGAGGGATGGCTAGGAAGGAGAAGAGGGAGGCGAGTAGGGCTTTTTTACAAATAGTTCCTCTACGTTCTGGAAGTTTTGTGTTTGGTCTAACCATTATTTGTTTTGAAAGGTGCATAACGGAGAATAACGCATCTGCGCTCATGAATTGACAGGAAACCGGGCAAGCAATGATTAAGTGTGTGCTGTCTACTACAGTGTGTGTGTGTGTGGTGTGTGTGGCCCTTGTGTGTGTGTGTGTGTGTGTGTGTGTGTGTGTGTGTGTGTTGTTCACAACATTTAGGCACCTACTTTTCTCAAAGTGACAAAACCTAAAGTCTGATGCTGAGCTTACAATTGCACTTTCATGACATTCCCGTGTTGGAAACACGGGTTTTGCTTATATTCAATAATGTACATCTAGCCCAGTTCTTCTTCTTATTATTCGGTACAGGTTCCCCTATCAATTATGAACGTAAGATGCTTCATGCTGCCGTGCGGAGCACTGGTTTTTATCTAGTGACTATTGGTTACAATGTGTACCAGTTAATTTAAAAAAACAGGTGCAATTGACCGTGTTTGTTATCGTATTTGGTATTAGGTACTTTATGGTCACAGAGGGCGGCGTATCTGTGAAATTCAGGTTGCTCCCACCGGAAGAGCGCGTTGCAGCCATAGGTTTGGCCACCCGTTTTTGTTTTGTGTAGTATGCATGCGAATTTCGTGACTGATGAGGAAGGAAAGTGGGGTGGGGTTGTGTGTTAAATTTTGACCAAATGACGACTTTTTCGTTACCACTGGGTTTAATGTATGCTAAGTGCATGGGCACACGGGACCTCGGTTTATCGTCTCATCCGAAAGAATCCACGTTCAGACCGTAAGGCCTAGTGGCAGAGGGAGAGAAAAAACAAACTGTACCCAGGTTCGAATTCGGGCTTATTTGTAAAAGAGGCGAACGTGTTACCGCTGTGCCACTCTACACCAATATCGTACAAAATTTGCTCAGCAGGTAGGCCTACCATATATTCATAATCCCAGACATACTCATTCCGTTTATTTGCTCAGCAGGTACCATAGAATCATAACCGTGACAATGGCATCACCACTCTGTATGCTCAGCAGGTACCATAGATTCCGTAATTCCTGACATAATGTATACGTTTATTTGCTCAGCAGGTACCATAGAATCATAATCCATGACAATGGCATTGCCACTCTGTTTATATGCGCAGCAGGTACCATTGATTCCGTTATTCCTGACATAATGTCTACGTTGATTTGTTCAGCAGGTACCATAGAATCATAATCCATGACAATGGCATTGCCACTTTGTTTATATGCTTAGCAGGTACCATATATTCGTAATTCTTGACATAATGCCTCCGTGTATTTGCTCAGCAGGTAAGAATCATAATCCATGACAATGGCATTGCCACTCTGTTTATAAGCTCAGCAGGTACCATATATTCGTAATTCCTGATATTATCACTTTGTTTATATGCTCAGCAGGTACCATATATTCGTAATTCTTGACATAATGCCTCCGTGTATTTGCTCAGCAGGTAAGAATCATAATCCATGACAATTGCATTGCCACTCTGTTTATAAGCTCAGCAAGTACCATATATTCGTAATTCCTGATATTATCACTTTGTTTATTGCTCAGCGGGTAAGAATCATGATCACTGACGATGAAATTATCATTGTTTATTTGCTCAGCAGGTATCATAGATTCATAATCGCAGACATTATCACTGTTTATGTGCTCAACATGTATCATCTATTAATAATTTCAGACATTATTACTGTTTATTTGCTCAGCAGGCATCATAGATTCATAATCTCAGACATCATTACTGTTTATTTTGCTCAGCAGGCATCATAGATTCATAATCTCAGACATTATCGCTGTTTATTTGCTCAGCAGGCATAATAGATTCATAATACCAGACATTATTACTGTTTATTTGCTCAGCAGGTACAATAGATTCATAATCTCAGACATCATTGCTGTTTATTTTCTCAGCAGGCATCATACATTCATAATCCATGACATTATCGCTGTTTATTTGCTCAGCAGGTATCATAGATTCATAATACCATGACATTATCATATCACTCTGTTTATTTGCTCAGCAGGTACCATAGATTCACAATCCAAATGTAATCATATTAGAGTAAAGATGCTTTCCGACTGTGGGTTTGTCATATTTCGTGTTGTTCTTGCTCAGTCATTTGGATAAATAAAGAAAAGAAATGAAAATAAAATACCGTAGGTAATTTTGGGCAAGCTACTGCTTGCATTTGTCAACCTTGACAACGACCCACCACACCAACAAGTTTCAAACCACCATCCTCTCAACTGAGTCACAATTCACTAGAAGGAAAATTAAAGAGGCCATAGAGATAACGGAAAGGAGACCAAGCATCAACAGGGATCTATAGGTTATGACCTGCTCTCCATCTACAATCCTCCTGAACAGTAATCACTCCACAAATGAACAACTCAGTGGACAATACCAACAGCTCCCATCACAGTCAAGGTTGACTGCCCTAAACTTACCTAAGGTAGTTTATTTTCAATTCTTTTATTTCCTTCTTTAGTTATTCAAATGACTGTGACCCCAGAACACATGAAATATGTAATTATATCGTTTTTTGTTTTTTTTCTGGTTCAATTCACGATTACCATATTCTCTTTTAAGTCCCTGAAGGGTCAAGCCATGCAGTATGTCCAAAAGAATGCGTAGTAATGTCTGTGTGAAACGTTTGTCAGGTCCGCCATCCATGCAATGACACAGTTGATGACTGCCAACCAGCTACAGTGAGCTGTCAGTTGGATCTAGAGTACAAACCTGGCAAACTGTGGTTAAATCCTGTGGCTACTGTGTGGATGTAAGTGATTTATTTTGTGCGTGCGCAGCGGGGGTAATGTCTGCTCCACCAAAATCTGTCACCTGGTTTAATTGCAATTTGGCATAAGAATAGTGTCCTTCCGTGTTTCTTCAAATGTTACGAAGAGAATAAAAAAAACCAAGAAATTTCGACTGTGCAAGAGCTCTTTATTGTCACTTGAAACCCTTTACTGGGGCACTTCCAGTTGGTACTTCAGGTTTTGTTTCATACCTGGAGTATTGGAAATCATTTGTTCTTAAACACTCAAATATCAACGCATTTTGACAAAGGGTTTTTTGAGTTCTTCAAAAAGTAAATTTGTCAAAATTCTGTTTATTTTTCGTCATACTTTCCGGACCATCGGTTTGATATTGTAATTGGGCATAAGAGTAATGTCCCTTAAGTTTCCGCAAATTTTCAGCGGAAATCGGGTTGAAAATATTTTGTTTAATGTACATGGAAAATCAGTGAAAGTGACGCAACCCAATGTACGTAAATTGGAATAACTTCCAAACCTTTATCGTCAAAGTCAACGTCAAAGTCATTTTATTAAGAAATACCCAGGGGGTACATGAACAACTCCTTCGGACCTGTGTAAGGGCTACAAATCCAGTATTAGTTTTGTGATGTCACTTCCAGTTTTGGCTATTCCCGTGAACCAAATAAAGCTACGTGACCATAGCTGGCACTTCTTTGGAGGGGGGGGGGGACTT
>JAGGCT020003498.1:0-13614 GCA_017654935.2 Phymorhynchus buccinoides
GGAATTTGCTCTTTGCTGAGTAGGGGGTCGTGGAAGACTCCAGCCATCGTGTCCGTGTAGTCAAATGCATAATCCGGTAAAGGTTAAACAAGAAATCATATACAACCATAACAATAAATTAATAATGGTAGTAAATAATACCAGCAAAACTCGGTTATAAGAAAAGCTGAAGGGATATTTTTTTTGTTTCTTCTATCTTTCCGAGTTTTCTTAATATCCGAAAGACAATAGTAATGATGATCAACCCCATTCTTTACTTTCAACAAAAAAGACAATAGTAATGATGATCAACTCCATTCTTTACTTTAAAACAAAAAGACAATAGTAATGATGAGCAACCCCATTCTTTACTTTCAACAAAAAAGACAATAGCAATGACCTCTCTCATAGACATTCATTAATTCACACACAAAAAGACAATAGTAATGACCTCTCTCATAGACATTCATTAATTCACACACAAAAAGACAATTGTAATGACCTCTCTCATAGACACATTACTTTCACACAAAAAGACAATAGTAATGACCTCTCTCATAGACATTCTTTAATTCACACACAAAAAGACAATAGTAATGACCTCTCTCATAGACACTTTAATTCACACACAAAGACAATAGCAATGACCTCTCTCATAGACACATTAATTTACACACAAAGACAATAGTAATGACCTCTCTCATAGACACTTTACTTTCACACACAAAAAGACAATTGTAATGACCTCTCTCATAGACACAATAATTACACAACAAAAAGACAATAGCAATGACCTCCCGCTTTATTTCACAGTGCCTTCACACACACCAAATGACTTGAAATTATTGTAATGACCTCGGTTCATAGACACAATAATTCACACATCTAAGACAATATTGAAATGACCTCTCTCATAGACACATTAATTCACACAGCAAAAAGACAATAGAAATGACCTCTCTCATAGACACATTATATTTTCACATTCATTGAAAAAGACAATAGCAAGTGACATTTCTCTCATAGACACATAATTCACACACAAAAAGACAATTGTAATGACCTCTCTCATAGACTAAATAATGTTTCACACAAAAAGACAATTGTAATGACCTCTCTCAGGGGTGGGATAGTTAATTCACCACACATGACTTCCTGACAAATCTTCCGTAATGAGTCCCTCTCATGTGCTGCACATGTGAATTCACACACAAAAAGACAATAGCAATGACCTCTCGTCATAGACACAATGTCTTCTTACACTAAAAAGACAACAGCAATGACCTCTCGCATAGACACAATAATTCACGACACAAATGACAACAGCAACTTGTTTCTCTCATAGACACAATAATTCACACACAAAGACATGAGGTCCAACGACCTCTCTCATAGACACAATAATTCATGACACAGTATGGACGTTTGTAGCAACGACCTCTCTCATAGCACACAATAATTCACAGTAAAAGACAACAGACTTGACCTCTCTCATAGACACAAAAATTCACACATTTAGACAGTAATAATGATCAACTCCATTCTTTACTTTCAACAAAAAGACGATAGTAATGATGATCAACTCCATTCTTTACTTTCAACAAAAAGACAATAGTAATGATGATCAACTCCATTCTTTACTTTCAACAAAAAGAAAATAGTAATGATGATCAACCCCATTCTTTACTTTCAACAAAAAGAAAATAGTAATGATGATCAACTCCATTCTTTACTTTCAACAAAAAGAAAATAGTAATGACAATAGCAATGCTGATCAACTCCATTCTTTACTTTCAACAAAAAAAAATAAAATAAAAATGACGATCGACTCCATTCTTTACTTTCAACAAAAAGACAATAGTAATGATGATCAACTCCATTCTTTACTTTCAACAAAAAGAAAATATTAAATGATGATGAGCTCCATTCATCTTTCTTTACTTTCAACAAAAAGACAATAGTAATGATGATCAACTCCATTCATTACTTTCAACAAAAATACAATAGTAATGATGATCAACTCCATTCTTTACTTTCAACAAAAATAAAATAGTAATGATGATCAACTCCATTCTTTACTTTCAACAAAAATAAAATAGTAATGATGATCAACTCCATTCTTTACTTTCAACAAAAATAAAATAATGATGATCAACTCCATTCTTTACTTTCAACTAATTCAACCCCATTCTTTACTTTCAACAAAAAGACAATAGCAATGCTGATCAACTCCATTCTTTACTTTCAACAAAAAGATAATAGTATTAAATGATGATGAGCTCCATTCATCTTTACTTTCAACAAAAATATAATGGTAATGATGATCAACCCCATTCTTTACTTTCAACAAAAAGAAAATAGTAATAATGATCAACTCCATTCTTTACTTTCAACAAAAAGAAAATAGTAATAATGATCAACTTTACTTTCAACAAAAATAAAATAGTAATAATGATTCCATTCTTTACTTTCAACAAAAAGACAATAGTAATAATGATCATCCATTCATTCTTTAGTTAGTTAGTTAGTCTCTTATAGTCCCGTCAACAGCTATGGTTATCTCAGGACTGTCACCGCGTAAAATGTGACCACGTATAGCAAAACACAAATTCATGAATCTTAACAACGTAAAAAACACACCTGAAAACAAAAACATACAGCACAATTCATAACATGACACTTCCCTCATTGCACCCTATAGACAGTGCTGGAAACGTGAGCCAATCCGCTCTATTTATCAAGTCCAGATTTTAAAAAACAGTAAAAAAAGGAGGTAAAGGTCAAGATGTGTCAGATGTTATTGTGCCCCCCCCCCCCCCCCCCCCCCCCCCCCTTCCTGTCTCGGTTAATTGTATTTTTTCCGTTATTGCCTTTCTAAGTTTCTTACCATACATAAAGCTGTATTTTAGGAACATTTTTAGCTAATAACCTTTTTGGAATACTAACCCTAACCCTACCCCCCACCCTATAAGACGGAAAAACGCAACGTCCCACAACTGTAACAAATCGCGGTGTACTGCAGTATATAGTGGGGGGTAGGGTTAGGTTTAGGGCTAGGGTTAGTATTCCAAAAAAGTTAATTAGCTGAAAATGTTCCTAAAATACAGCTTTATGTATGGTAAGAAAGGTAAAAACGGAAAAATAGAATTAACCGAGAAATGCAGGAAGAGGGGGGAGGGGGGGGGGGTGGCACATCTTTACCTTTACCAAAAAGGATAACAAATACATACTACTAGTAAGCTAACATACATAAAAAATGCTATATAAGCAAATATGCACTGCACGATTGGACAACAGGTGCCCACTCAAGTGGGCACAGGTTCGCGCGTGTGTGTGGCGGAGTAGTGTGGGTGCATGTGTGCTTGCTTTGCATGCATGTGTGTGTGTGTGTGCGCCAGCGCATGTGTGCTATGTGAAGGCCGGATTAAAAGGTGTTTGAATAGGTAATTTGATATTCAATTATTTCCCTATTTATGTTAATGTACTATTGTGTTGATGCTCATTTGTCTATGCGAGCTTATGTAGATGTGTTGTTGTTGGGGGTGATGGTGTGTGGGGGCTCTCTGGTCTCCATATCCCCCGCCACCCTCTCATTACCACCTTCAGTGTTTTTCTTTCTCCTACTCATTTATGTGTTATGCCACTGATAGTCATATTTTTAAATATTGACCCCCTGTTTGAAGAACATCTTCTCTTTCATGAGCTGTGCGCATGGCAAGCTGTTGATGCGATCTGCTCGACCTGGCCCACACCCAATGCTGTGAGACACCACTGACTGAGCCATGCTTTCCAATCGCCGAGGGGTGGCAGCCACCTGATGGACCTTTTCGTAGTCTTTATTCCTCTGATTCCTCTTTTCGCAGGTGTCTCTGAAAACAGTATAACTAGATCTCGTATAGACCTCAACATACTCTCTCCTGGAGCAACGTCTAGAGTCCGATAGGATGTGGTTCCAACACTCGCATAGGTAATGGTTGGAGAAGGCATCCGAGTCCAGTAGTAGTTCCATCAAGTCGGATTTTGAGACGTTGATGGCCCATAACAGAGGCGATGTCAGAGGATCAAAAGGGCTTTCTCTGTGGAATGTGGACATTCCTGTAGCCACCCAAAGTCGAACCATATTCTCCTTTGTCACGTTTGAGCACTCGGCTGCTACAATTGAGCAGAGCAGCGATTCACTATTCTTGCCTTCACACGTTGTTGGATCCACATAATTGATCAGAACCTCTACAATGTCGTCACGGCCGTATTTAATAGCTTTCTCTATGACAGCTTTGGCACAGTCTGCATCAGTGCACCTGCCCATGAACTCCCTCACAATCTGCCAGTCAATCTGCATATCGTCAGATGGTGCAGTGACAGCCTTTTTCATGATCCAGCTCCAAACAGCGGGGTTCTGACAAAGCGTTTGATGCCCTTGGAGATAGTTCAGATTAGTGCACTGCAGCACCAGTGCCCAGTCATGTAGACCATGCTGCTCACAAATCCTGGTTAAACAATTGAATTTGGGATTAAAACGATCACGGAATGGGAAAAAAACTACCCCAGCTGCACGGTCTAGAAATGGTTGATAGAAATCCACTATCTCAGCGTTCAGCGGGCATATCTTCATGATGGCAACAAGCACAGAGTATGAGTCATTGTCATTAGTCATGTTCACAGCTTCCCACAGAGTGGAGGGGTGGAGATCCAGTTTCATGAATGGAGTGACCATTGTTTTCACCATATCCCAATCTTCAGTGACCAGAGCCAGAATCAAGGCAAGGTAAGTGTAGTTATTGTTCACACACCACTGTTTCAGAATGGGAAATTGGAATGGCCAACGCTTAATAATGTTTTCCTTTGAGCACAATTGTATCGCCTTTCCTTTGACCCACTGGTCTAACGCTGGTGCCATGCTTGCCCATTCGGTCTGGTTAGACTGCATGTTGGGCACACACTTCTCCAGCACACAGAACAGTGTCCAAATTGTGGATGATGAATAGCCTGGGCAACCTAATGGCAGAAGCAGGTTTCCAGCCCAAATAGCTTGGTGAAACAAAAACAATTGATCAGATGTTGATCTTCCTACTGACTGGTATAGGGCTTCAATAAACATGATGTAGTTCGCAGCATCGTGCTCATACAGTTTCTGCAAAGCCTGTATGTACAATTTTTGATTTAAATCAAAGCAACCCATTTCACACCAGCAAAATATCTGAATCAGGGATGTTTCACGCAGACCATCTTTTGCCAGGCTCGTGAATCCGTCAAACAGTCTTACTTTAGACAATAATGAAAGACTGACTTTCTCTTCAGGACTGCTCCCAGCTACAAACATAGCCAGTTTTTTTTCTCCTTTTTCGTACAAAGTGCGGAAGATCCAAAACACTTCGCCTTCATCCTCAGACAGCAGACACGGCATCCAATACTGATGAACAAACTTTTGTTTGAATACACGGCGGCTCTTTGGATACTCTTTGATCAGGCGGAAGAAAGCAGGTTCGTGCTTGAGATGGACGGCAAACTTTATGGCCTCCATCAGTTGACGGTCTGTGACTGACTTTCTCTGTAGGATATGCAGAGCGAGATGAAGTTTGACAGAAGCCATCAACAGCAGGGTGTTCAGACTTTCTTGCAGAGTACTGCCATCAGGACACAAGTTGAGAAGTTCTGACCACCGGCCACTTTTCCCCAACTTTCTGAACAATTTGGTTTCCTGCAGTGAAGGCTTCGCGCACCGACTGACAACCCAGTTTCCCTTCTGGTCAGCAGCTGCTGCAGACACTACAGCTTTCAGCCAGTGACAGCAGCCGTTCATGTGGTCCAAGTGTGCAGAGACCTTGCTCCATTCTGATTTCTGGACATAGTACACAAACTGGTCAAGCTGTGGACAGGGGCAGGGTTGAGCGGCACCAGTCTTCGGCTCTGCAGCACTCATGGTCACAGTGGTTCACGCCTGAAGTCTGGCTCAGTTGGTGAAGGTCAGGAAGTCAGTAACTGCATGCCTGAAACACACCAGTAATATAAATTTGACCGTTAGAATGCAAGATGTATGCAATTCAAGAGTCGCTGAGTACCTGATGTAGAAAAAACCTTTCACTGTTTATATATATATATATAAAAAAACCATTCTTAGACACACTTCACATGCTTATTCTGAAGACAGAATTCACACTGTGTTGGCAAAGAATTTTTTTTCTCCAGGTTATGTAAATAAATCATGTTTAAATACAAATTGTAGCAACTTTGCTGGTCTCTTCTGGAGATGGTTAACACCTTCACATATTTGGGCTTGTTCATCTCAAGTTCTCTCTCTCTTGACACAGAGGTGAGCAGCAGGATAGCAAAAGCCGCAGCAGTCATGTCCAGGCTAAACAATCATATCGGGAACATGTCAATCTGCTAACAAGGAGAACCAAGCTGCAAGTCTGTCAAGCGTGTGTCCTCAGCACCCTTCTCTATCAGGCATCAGAATGGTGTGAAGTCCAATCCTCTGATAACCCCGGTTCAACTTCAAGGGCAATCAAGGCCTTAGACTGAGAGGGACAACACTGAAATGAGTTCCCAACATGACCAAAAAGGCTTAATGTAGTGAGGAAATCACTTGACAAATGCTATTAAACAGAAAGGATAACACTCAATAAAAAGGCAAAACCTCAGACAAGAGAAGCCAATCCTCTGTCAGAAAATGTTAATCCTCTGATATGTGCAGATCCTCTGGCAATTCTGATGCCTGTTTATGGTAGTGTGTCCTGGACAGTTTAACAATAATAATGGATATTTGTTGCGCCAAAGTTAACTTTAGACAATATATACAAATACAAATCCGATATTTCACACATGCGTGTATGCACATGTATGCACACGCACACACACATAAACAAGAGAACCGCCTCAACAGCTTTCATCTCCATTGCCTCAGATGCATACTGGAATTATTATTTTTACATTGCCTATACTGTAATGGTCATGCCAACAGCAATAATAATAATAATAATAATAATGAGGAAAATGTTTTCGTCAGGACTGTAGCCATAGTAAACATCAAACCCGTGGATAACATACTACATGTATTTACTTTACAAACACACAACCTGAAAAAATGACAAAAATATGAAACAATTTATTACATCACACCTTCATCATTGTACCCTACAGCCCAATATTAAACCTAGACAGTGCTGAAAGCGTTGAGCATTTCTAAACTTTTTCTATATTTTAATGTTGTTCTCCGATTTCATGGGTGCTCCTGGGAAATTTCAAAAATCCTGCAAGCCCTGGCGGAGTGCAGGGACAGCGCCCCTCCTGGGGGTTCCGGGGGGGGCAATGCCCCCTAGAAGCTGAAGGGAAACAACAGTTTTTTCCAATGTAATTGACAGGCTCTCATTGCACTTTCACTGGTTAAACTTCATGACCTCTATAACCAGCAAAATGCATCTTCTCAAATTCTCATAATCCGGCGACGCCAGCTCCAGGCAATTAAAAAATCCTGAACTTCAGGACATTCTGAGAGCAGGAGCATCCATGCGATTCTTGCTACACAGCTCAACATATGAAAAACAATGTCATATGTTCCCAAGCATGTATGTAGCATGCATAGAAGGGACATGTTTCATCGTTCCAGAACTCAATGGAACTTTTTTAATTTTGTAAATGAAAACCAACCGATTTATCAAAATGGATTGAAAAAAATGTATGCAAATTTTAAAATCAAATCAAATATTCAGTCATTTTTTAACAGCAATTTTAAGTTATATTTCAATTTTTACTTTTTGGAAAACAAACACCCCATGTATAAAAACTACAAACACAAGCAACACAAAACTACTATTAAAATCAAGACAAATTAAGTGACTATCGCTAAAACTAAATTTAAAAAAGTGAAAGTAAAAAGCAATCCATTTCTTACTTTTAGGAATTTGTATCTTCGATTAAAGCTACGCATGCGTGAAGTGTGCATGGTAAGACAAAGGTTAACTAAATTACAATGACACCCTAACTGTCAACTTTTTTTTTATCTGTTCAATAACTCTTACATTACAACCACACAAAAAATACAGAAAACCACATACTGACATAGTCCCTTCCTTACCAACCTTGGGTACATTAGGTTTAATTGCTGCCAGTGCCACGTCAGCACTGGAGAAATGGGATAATATGGGGAAGTATGGGGAAGTATGATAATTTTTTTAATTTTTATATGGAATTGATGGGACAAGAGGGGGGGAGAGAGGGATACGGGGGAGGGTGCACTTGATGGATTATTCATTTATTGTTGGTCCTGCACCACTAGTACACAGGGGGTGTCAGCAGTGAAGGCACTGAGTGTCCTGCTGCAGGTCCTAGGGCCCCGGTGTGGTACAGGGGCAGAGTCATGTTGGAGGATTCAGGGTGTCAATGCAAGAGAAAGATAATGAGACAGACAGTTAAAATGATGGAAAGAGACAGTTTTGAGGCTGATAAAAGCCTTGTGAAATAATTACATTGCCTTTGAAAAGAATATGGCATCACCATGCTATTTTCAAGATAGACTTTCGGGATAGAACAACCAGTTCAAAACAGCCCAGATCGCTTGTAGTCCATTTTTTGTGGGGGTGAATTAAAAAAACAAACACCTGAAGTGCAGTTTCTGATAAAATTTAAAAAACTGAGAGTTGCACCCATGTCCTTGGGAGAAAAGAATTTGACTGATGTCTGGTGCGGTACTGGATGCGTTGGAACTGGAGATGTAATGGTGTCCACGCCATTGCCGATGTGGAAGTGGTACCAGCTTTGCATGTAGGCCGGGGCAGTGGACAGCGCCGGTGCTGATCTTGTACAGCATGGAGAGCCTGGTTCTGTGCCAGCGATTCCCAGCTTAGATTATCCAGTATCCTGCTCACACTGGACTTCGGCCTTAACTGATTGAGCACAAAGTGTGCTGCCCTGCGCTGGACCGCTTCCAACTTGCCAATGCTCTCTTGTGTACGGGTCCCAGCCAGCGCATACATATTCTAGCAAAGGACGTGCAATGGCTTTGTAGGCCCGTTTCTTGATAATGGTGCTGCTGGTATTCAAATATAATATCTGATTCAGTATTTCTTTCATTTTCTTTGTCACACCGTTTCAGTAGACATTACAGTGACTTGAGAGGTTGCGCAATGTGAAAAACAAAAAAATTTGAAAACTCTTTGGGCAATGTGTGTGTGTGTGTGTAGGGGGAGGGGGTTGGGTCATAGATATACCTTTATTTCACAGTATCCAGGCAAGACCAATCCGGCTACCATAGCAGTCCCCAGAGACAAACCCCGACCGGCACAGCTCCTGCCCTTTATTCACAGCTACGACCTATGACCCCTAGTCAGATCGGTAACCATCAGATCAAAGTATACTGTCACAGTGCCAGTGTCACTGTGTCAGATCAAGATTGACTGCATAAAAGTGCTTACAGTAACAGTTAGATTTTACCTTTGAACTTCTTCCTCTCCTTAGGCAGCCAACTTCATAGTGAAGATGCTGCTGCACTTTAGGCGGTAGTATAAAAAAGAAAGAAAATAACAGCAAAAGATAGAGTAGAAAGTGAAATAAAAAGATATTATGGGGAGAAAGAAATGATCCCAAGATAGTCCAGGACAATTGAAGTATTTATCGAATTAAAAAAAAAAAAATTAGATTAGTTTACTATGATTTAAAATTGAAGGTTAACAAAAAATAAAAAATAAAGAGGAGGGGGGGGTGGGGCATATGATAGAGGGGAAAAACCAAGAGTTAAAGGTCATGCATGACCCGGGCCCCACATGATGCATGCAGAGTGTCATGCATGACCAGGTCCCACATGATGCATGCTATAAAAAAAAAAAGGGGGGAGGGGGAAGCATCTGTTTTTAGGTGTGGGAATGTAGGGTGGGGTGGAGGGGCAGAGGAATGGTTGTTTAGAAGAAATCATGCTTTCGAAAACCCTCTTGAAGGCCCCCAAAGACTGAATGGAGGCAATTTCTTCTGGGAGGAAGTTCCACTGCCGAATGCTTTGCTTTTGGCCTCGTACATAAGATATGTTGCTTCTACACCACTCCCTCGCTTTCCAAAACAAAAAATAAAGTGTCCAAGCCCCGGCTGCAATATTAACATTTCTTCCCCTCAACCCTAAACGGTACAAGTGCAGTTGTAGTACACTATAACTTCACTTGCACTCCAAGTGTCAAGTGTACTATCCGGGACAGAAAATATTGGTGAATTTTTTGACGGAAAAAGTGATATTTTCATTCTTCAAATCCCCTATAGAGACAGCACTTTTTCCGTCTAAGATGGTTCAGATAGTGTTGTGAGGGGAATAAATGTTAATATTGCCGTATTTGCGACATTGAGCATGAAACACAAATTTCACTTTTTTCTAGGTCAGGTCAGATCTTCAGGGCAGCCAGGCCTCGCGGCCTCTTGATGTGCCCTATCTTTTGATTGTTTGTTATTGTGGTTTTGTTCATTAATCAGATTGGCACCACTGTGGCGCTTTTTGAACTATCATTGTCGTCTTAATCATAATTGTATTTAAAAACATTAATTTTGGGGTCACTATCTAGGAGATATTTGAAATGGTTAATGTTGGAAGCAAGTTTAGTTTGTGCAGGGAGATTGTTCCAGTGCTGGGTGACTCTATTAGAAAAGAAGTTTTTTCTCATATTAGTTCTACTATGTATTGGGTTAGTATTTTTAGATCACTGTTACGGGTTCTCAAATCGTTAGACAATTGAAACAAATGCTTGTTAGTTTTGTCAGGGTTATTCAAAATTTTATATACAGTTATCAAATCTCCCCTTACTCTTCTAAATTTTAAGGATGGTAAACTTAACTTATGAAGTCTGTCCCCGTATTCCAAATTTTGTATTGATTTTATTAATTTGGTTGCTCGCCTTTGTACCCTTTCAATTTGTGTAGATTGTCTTTTAAGAAAAGGGTTCCAAATTAGATTTCCATACTCAAGATGAGGTCTTACTAAACTTTTATATAGGTTCAAAAAAACTTCTGTATTTAATTCCATAAAACTTCTAATTAAACCCAATATTCTATTGGCCTTGTTTACTGCTGTTGTAATGTGTTTATCAAATTTGAGTTTAAAATCAAATATGACTCCTAAGTCTTTTTCATCTGAACAGGTTTCCAAAACATGTTTAGCTGAACCGTGGGAAATTTCATAAGTTTCATTTTGATTGCCATAGCCCACATGCATGACTTTGCACTTTCCTGCATTAAAATAGAGATTCCACTTTTCTGACCATTCTATAAGTTTATCTATGTCATTTTGTATTATGTCTGAATGTTTAGATTAGAACAGTTGTAAAGTTTGGTATCGTCTGCGAATATCTTACAGACACTTTGTATTTCCTCCGGAAGATCATTGATAAAAATTGTAAAAAGTATTGGCCCCAGGATACTACCCTGGGGAATGCCACTTAAATCGTCAATATTAGATGATAGTTTTGCCCCAACCCGCACCTTTTGTGATCTGCCTTTTACTTTTAGGAAATGTCTTACCCACCTTAGTATGTTCCCAGTTATGCCATATGCCTGTAGTTTTAGGTGGTCTTTCGTGCGGCACAGAATCAAAGGCCTTCCTAAAATCTAAGTATACAATATCGAAAGCCTCCTTGTCTTCCAACAGTTTAGTAAAATCGTCCATCACATCTAATACTAGTAATACTAATAGTAATAGTAATAGCTGGGTCATACAAGAACGCCCTGCCCTAACTAGGGTTAGGGATAGGGTTAGGGTTAGGGTTAGTTAAATGGTTAAAGTAATAAAAAAGTGAAATTTGCGGTTGTCGCAAATACAGACTCTCATAATAGCGAGCTACTTATTTTTACGAGCTACCTATTTTCATGCGACAACCACGTGGTACTGAAGCATCACAGTTTTCATTGTACTGTGTAGGCAGACAGTGCTACTGCTAGTGCTACGTTTTTATTTTTAGGAGATCGTTTTTGAGCAGCAAACTCTGACAAAAGAACAATGTAAAGAATGAAATATTGTTAGCTATAAATATCAAAGAAAACTGTCACCATCAGCGAAGACAAAGAAGAATGTTCTTTCAGTCCTCAACAGCGTGCATGGATGTCCAAAACCCGGTCGAATTTCCCACGTGAACAGGAAAAAGAAGTTAGGTAAGGTTTGGAATTATTTCCCTTTCCTATGTGTGGTTACAGACCACAGTTAGCGTTCCCTCTAAATAAACCTAGAGGAGAGAAGAGAATCATATCTAGCTCTACTGTAGTAGTGTGTGTGTGTGTGTGCGTGTGTGTGATTTGTATGTGTGTGTGTGTGTGATAAAACCTCTCTCTCTCTCTCTGTTCAGTGTTCTCTAGGGGGGGGGGGGGGGGGGGGGGGATGCATGCATGTGTGTGTGCGGCCGTTTGTGTGGAATGAGACTCAGAACGACAAACAGGTAAACAGATTTATATTACGAACAGTCTGAGAGAAAATGAGATTAGCATTAACCAATGTGTTGTTTGTGTTATCAATCACTAAAATAGAAATTGTGACTTAAATCATTTATCTGCTTTATGTGTATCCCATCTGGCAGGTTTTGCTGTTTTAACATTCTAAGTCCTATTCAATATAATTTCATGTAAGTTTAAGAACAGAAAACACAATTCCAATTTGTAGTGCTGCATCCAAGGATTAGGTTTTCACTGTCTTTTCTAGTGCTGCAGCTATGCTGCAAAAGCGCAAAGGGATTTATCTTTGTTGTCTTTCTAGATGCTTGCAGCCCAAGGGATTTAGGGTGCACTGTCTTATTCTAGTGCTGCAAGCTCAAAGGGATGAGGTTTGTGTCTTTTCTATGCTGCAGCCCAGGGATTAGGTTGTCTTTCTAGTGCTGCAGCCAAATGGATTAGGTTGAACTGTCTTTAAGCCAAAGGGAATTGGTGCACTGTCTTTCTAGTTCTGCAGCCGAGCAGCCAGGGATTAGGTTGCACTGTCCTCTGCTGTCTTTCGTGGGTAAGACCAGTTCCGAGAGACGACTCAGGGGGAAATTACGAGGTTTAAGATCGGGGGCAAGAGAAGCTAGCCTGGGGAGGGGGGGGGGAACCAGATGTAGGATGCGGCAGGATTGCGAAACGTTGGCGACCTGATTTGGTCTATCATTCGTTTTATAAGAAACATTCCAGCGATCTAGCGATTTCATAGTGTGACTGAGCTAGGTGATACATGTAATCGTAGAAATCTGGTCGATCGTTAGAGGAGAGATAAGGGAGACGCGGCGGATAGATTCTTATTTTAAGTTGAGTCGTGATATCAGTAATGTTTGCGATACATCGAAACTGGGAGGATAAGAACAATTAGGATAGTTGAAAAGGAAGAGAAGGGGTGATAAGAGAGAGCTGTAGCGATAAGAATGAAAGCGGTTAGTACGCTCTAGATAGTTGGCAATAATAGCATCCCGTGTACGAAGAGAGGAAGTGTTTTTATATCGGAGAGACGAGGAGGGAAAGGAGAGAAAGGAAAGGAGGAGAGCGGGAGAGAAGGCAGAGGAGAAGAAATTGTAGGTCGGATAGGACGAGAAGGGGAGTACGCGACAGAGGAGAAAGAGAGCTACGAAGAGCAGAGAAAGAGCGGAGAGGACAGAAAGAGGAGAGGAGAGGAGAGAGAGGGAGAGAGAAAGGAAAAGGAGGAGGAGAGGG
>JAGGCT020000035.1:2500-7500 GCA_017654935.2 Phymorhynchus buccinoides
TTCCGTGCCAGCAACTTCCTCTCATCTATCACGCTCTTTGATTCTGCCTTTTCCTTTTCTTACTGCCGTCTACTGTTTTTCTGCCTTGTTGGTCAATTCTATTTTTTCAAAAAAAATAAAAATGTCCGAAGAATTTTCTCCTTTAATCACCTCTGGAATGGGAGTGTGTCGGCTGAATGCAGCGAGGAGACCAGTAAAAACTGAAGACCAGACATATGCGCTTATGTGTTTCGTCCGCTGTGGACATATGGCCTGGGAACGCAGAAGAAGAATCCGTTATGGCCATATGGCCTGGGAACGCAGAAGAAGAAGAAGAAGAATCCGTTATTTATGGCCATATGGCCTGGGAACGCAGAAGAAGAATCCGTTATGGCCATATGGCCTGGGAACGCAGAAGAAGAAGAAGAATCCGTTACGGCCATATGGCCTGGGAACGCAGAAGAAGAAGAAGAAGAATCCGTTATTTATGGCCATATGGCCTGGGAACGCAGAAGAAGAAGAAGAAGATAAGATGGCCATATGGCCTGGGAACGCAGAAGAAGAAGAAGAAGATAAGATGGCCATATGGCCTGGGAACGCAACGCAGAAGAAGAAGAAGAAGATAGATGGCCATATGGCCTGGGAACGCAGAAGAAGAAGAAGATAAGATGGCCATATGGCCTGGGAACGCAGAAGAAGAAGAAGATAAGATGGCCATATGGCCTGGGAACGCAGAAGAAGAAGATAAGATGGCCATATGGCCTGGGAACGCAGAAGAAGAAGATAAGATGGCCATATGGCCTGGGAACGCAGAAGAGGAAGACAAGATGGCCATATGGCCTGGGAACGCAGAAGAGGAAGACAAGATGGCCATATGGCCTGGGAACGCAGAAGAGGAAGACAAGATGACCATATGGCCTGGGAACGCAGAAGAGGAAGACAAGATGGCCATATGGGCCTGGAACGCAGAAGAGGAAGATAAGATGGCCATATGGCCTGGGAACGCAGAAGAAGAAGATAAGATGGCCATATGGCCTGGGAACGCAGAAGAGGAAGACAAGATGGCCATATGGCCTGGGAACGCAGAAGAGGAAGACAAGATGGCCATATGGCCTGGTAACGCAGAAGAGGAAGACAAGATGGCCATATGGCCTGGGAACGCAGAAGAGGAAGACAAGATGGCCATATGGCCTGGGAACGCACGAAGAGGAAGACAAGATGGCCATATGGCCTGGGAACGCAGAAGAGGAAGACAAGATGGCCATATGGCCTGGGAACGCAGAAGAGGAAGACAAGATGGCCATATGGCCTGGGAACGCAGAAGAGGAAGACAAAGATGGCCATATGGCCTGGGAACGCAGAAGAGGAAGACAAGATGGCCATATGGCCTGGGAACGCAGAAGAAGGAAGACAAGATGGCCATATGGCCTGGGAACGCAGAAGAGGAAGACAAGATGGCCATATGGCCTGGGAACGCAGAAGAGAAAGACAAGATGGCCATATGGCCTGGGAACGCAGAAGAGGAAGACAAGATGGCCATATGGCCTGGGAACGCAGAGAGAGAAGACAAGATGGCCATATGGCCTGGGAACGCAGAAGAGGAAGACAAGATGGCCATATGGCCTGATGGCCTGGGAACGCAGAAGAGGAAGACAAGATGGCCATATGGCCTGGGAACGCAGAAGAGGAAGATAAGATGGCCATATGGCCTGGTAACGCAGAAGAAGAAGACAAGATGGCCATATGGCCTGGGAACGCAGAAGAGGAAGATAAGATGGCCATATGGCCTGGGAACGCACAAGAGGAAGACAAGATGGCCATATGGCCTGGGAACGCAGAAGAGGAAGACAAGATGGCCATATGGCCTGGGAACGCAGAAGAGGAAGACAAGATGGCCATATGGCCTGGGAACGCAGAAGAGGAAGATAAGATGGCCATATGGCCTGGGAACGCAGAAGAGGAAGAAGATGGCCATATGGCATGGGAACGCAGAAGAGGAAGATAAGATGGCCATATGGCCTGGGAACGCACAAGAGGAAGACAAGATGGCCATATGGCCTGGGAACGCAGAAGAGGAAGACAAGATGGCCATATGGCCTGGGAACGCAGAAGCAGAAGAGGAAGACAAGATGGCCATATGGCCTGGGAACGCAGAAGAGGAAGACAAGATGGCCATATGGCCTGGGAACGCAGAAGAGGAAGACAAGATGGCCATATGGCCTGGGAACGCAGAAGAGGAAGACAAGATGGCCATATGGCCTGGGAACGCAGAAGAGGAAGACAAGATGGCCATATGGCCTGGGAACGCAGAAGAGGAAGACAAGATGGCCATATGGCCTGGGAACGCAGAAGAAGAAGAGGAAGATAAGATGACCATATGGCCTGGGAACGCAGAAGAGGAAGACAAGATGGCCATATGGCCTGGGAACGCAGAAGAAGAAGAGGAAGATAAGATGACCATATGGCCTGGGAACGCAGAAGAGGAAGACAAGATGGCCATATGGCCTGGGAACGCAGAAGAGGAAGACAAGATGGCCATATGGCCTGGGAACGCAGAAGAGGAAGACAAGATGGCCATATGGCCTGGGAACGCAGAAGAGGAAGACAAGATGGCCATATGGCCTGGGAACGCAGAAGAAAGAAGACACGATGGCCATATGGCCTGGGAACGCAGAAGAGGAAGACAAGATGGCCATATGGCCTGGGAACGCAGAAGAAGAAGACAAGATGGCCATATGGCCTGGGAACGCAGAAGAGGAAGACAAGATGGCCATATGGCCTGGGAACGCAGAAGAGGAAGACAAGATGGCCATATGGCCTGGGAACGCAGAAGAGGAAGACAAGATGGCCATATGGCCTGGGAACGCAGAAGAGGAGAAGACAAGATGGCCATATGGCCTGGGAAACGCAGAAGAGGAAGACAAGATGGCCATATGGCCTGGGAACGCAGAAGAGGAAGACAAGATGGCCATATGGCCTGGGAACGCAGAAGAAGAAGAGGAAGAAAGATGGCCATATGGCCTGGGAACGCAGAAGAGGAAGACAAGATGGCCATATGGCCTGGGAACGCAGAAGAGGAAGACAAGATGGCCATATGGCCTGGGAACGCAGAAGAGGAAGACAAGATGGCCATATGGCCTGGGAACGCAGAAGAGGAAGACAAGATGGCCATATGGCCTGGGAACGCAGAAGAGGAAGACAAGATGGCCATATGGCCTGGGAACGCAGAAGAGGAAGACAAGATGGCCATATGGCCTGGGAACGCAGAAGAGGAAGACAAGATGGCCATATGGCCTGGGAACGCAGAAGAAGAAGAGGAAGATAAGATGGCCATATGGCCTGGGAACGCAGAAGAGGAAGACAAGATGGCCATATGGCCTGGGAACGCAGAAGAGGAAGACAAGATGGCCATATGGCCTGGGAACGCAGAAGAGGAAGACAAGATGGCCATATGGCCTGGGAACGCAGAAGAAGAAGACAAGATGGCCATATGGCCTGGAACGCAGAAGAAGAAGACAAGATGGCCATATGGCTGGGAACGCAGAAGAAGAAGACAAGATGGCCATATGGCCTGGGAACGCAGAAGAGGAAGACAAGATGGCCATATGGCCTGGGAACGCAGAAGAGGAAGACAAGATGGCCATATGGCCTGGGAACGCAGAAGAGGAAGACAAGATGGCCATATGGCCTGGGAACGCAGAAGAGGAAGACAAGATGGCCATATGGCCTGGGAACGCAGAAGAGGAAGACAAGATGGCCATATGGCCTGGGAACGCAGAAGAGGAAGACAAGATGGGCATATGGCCTGGGAACGCAGAAGAGGAAGACAAGATGGCCATATGGCCTGGGAACGCAGAAGAGGAAGACAAGATGGCCATATGGCCTGGGAACGCAGAAGAGGAAGACAAGATGGCTTTGTCAGCTGAAGTCTGGGCTAATCAACTCATTCGCATCGCAACAATATTGAATTATTACAAAAACTCACAAATCACTCCAGCCATGCACACAAACAAAACAGACATAAACAACAGGAGAAATGAAAGAAGATTACGGGTGTTTGCTTCAGGTTTAGACATAGGGAAGTGGTAGATCAGACTTTTTTTCATATAGAGACTTTATATAGAAACATTATCCACACCAATTGGTTTCCCCCACAACAAACCACTACAGAAGCAAAGTCAGAAGCAAAATTGTGGTCTAAGGGAGCGAAGCGAGTTAAGAAGTGGCCAAGGTATGGTGTGCACACAGATTTACTTCCCTTGAAGCAAATGCATCAAATTGACAGCTACCTATTAATTCCGGACATATATGGCCAGAACGACTTGAATGAGTTAATAAACCACACAGATTTACTTCCCTTGAAGCAAATGTATCAAATTGACAGCTATCTATTAATTCCGCACATATATGGCTGGAACGACTTGAATGCTTAATTAAGAAAGCGATAGCTGTACAATTAACGACTAAGTGTGGCCTTTTACTCAAACGGCTTTTATCACTGGTCGACATTAGCCTGTAGAAAGGGCCAATAGCAAATCAGAGCTGTACAACAGATGATGTTCAAATGTATTGAAATACCCGTGATACAGCTCAGTCTTTCGTGGCAGACCATGACTCTCTAACTAGGGGGCATTTGCACAGGCTCGAGTGCTGCAGCCAAAGGGATGAGTTGGCCTTTGGGGACCTTCCCCAACACCATCTCAAATCCTCAAGCCCCTTTGAGTGGGGATGGACCCTGGGCAAGGCATCTCCGTTGTAAACAAATTTTAGCACAGCACCCCCTACCCTGCGCTGCTCTGGGCCCACAGATTGTCATTCGGCAAACTAGTACTTTATGCACTGCCCTCGCCTCATGTTTACCACCCTCAGTCTCAAAGCCTGCTTCTTTCAGTTTCGCGTTGTTGTTGTTGTTGTTGTTGTTGTTGCTGTTGTTGTTGTTGTCGTCGTTGTTGTTGTTGTTGTTGTTGTTGTTGTTGTCTTACCCTGGCTTAAAGACCCCATGGATCATCCCAACAGCCGAA
>JAGGCT020000035.1:17500-22500 GCA_017654935.2 Phymorhynchus buccinoides
GCTAACTCACGAGGATAGGCATACAGCAGTCATAATACCTGAAGTAGCGAGAGAGAAAATGGTGTTTTACGTCCTCTTGATCTAAATCAGACACATATGGGACATTTGTAAATACTAAATATGGTGGGAACAATACTGGAGGCAATGCCCGGAGGCAGTACGAAACCAGCAAAGTCCCTTTTTTTTTTTATTAATACAGATAGCTGTAGCGGTGGCCACGCCTCGGTTAAACCTCATCGGCTATGGCACCGCCACAAGTTAGTGAAAAAAAAGACCTGAAGTAGCAATGTCATTCTCGAAGGTCCTCTCCACTTCAAGCTGTTATCGTCGACACTGATACCAATCAAGTTGTTAAAGATCCACCATCTCACGTGTCAGCAAATCACGGGTTTCACGGTTATATCCCTCTTGCAGTTGGAAAGAAATCTTGTCTTTGACCAGGTTTTGACTCCCATACAAATGCCCCCACTCTTCAAAACGAAACATCATTTTAAAGAGCAGACCTCCATTTTGAAGTTGGGGACATTTTTGTGTGTGGGTCACAGCTACCAGAAAATGCAGCCAAGGGACTTAATCGTGGTGCGTAAGTGTGTCTTTAACCCTTTCATGACCAAAGTCGCATTTTAGCACCACAGTGATTTAAACCCCATGTCACTTAAAAGGCACAACAAATTGGGGTGTATTATCTCAAAGACCCTATTGTCTTAGTTTTGGGAAGTAAAAGGATAGACCTTATTTTATATCTGTCACAGAAGAATCCCCAATTTGCAGATGGATTTAAAAGTTCTATACCCATGCGTGTAAATTTAATAGCAATTTTTGGCTGAAGTGTATTGGCTGGCGGTGAAAGGGTTAAGAGATAGCCTACAACTACTGCTTGTCACCCATATGCTGCTAGGACACGATTATAAACGCCGTACAAGAAATTCAGTTGATCAAAGATCAACAGAGGCTAAACAGTGTTGTATTGCACTTCAAAAGTGTAAAATAATAATGAACATGTCTTTTCAAAAAAAAATATCTTCAACGTGATGTAGTTGGTTACCTTAGGAAAGAAGAAGAGAAAAAGTGACATAACATATGAACGTGTCATAAAATACGTTTGTCATCGACCGCTCAGACAAGAACAAAAAAAGAAGTTCAACGCAATAAAAAGCGAGATCATATTGTATTGCTGAAAATGTAGGTTTAGTTCTGTAAGCAGATGAGATTCATCTTCCAAAGTATTTGTGATCCCTAAGTTGTTTAAAAAAATATACTTATGGAGAGTTCACGTTTCCAAGATTTTGTTTCACAATGTCAGAAAAGGCTTTATAACTTTTAAATAACAAAATGCTGTTTTCGTTAACACATAATGAGAGTGACATCAAAAATAAGAAGCACCAATTGAAACAAATGTACACTTTACAACCACATTTTCATGAAACCAGACAAAGATGATAGGGTTAGGATCAGCCTAGGTTATTTTTTCATGAAACTGAAAGAAACATACAGACTTTGAGATCAAGAGTCATAAACATGAAGAGAATAGGATTATAATCAGCCTAGGGTTGTTGTGAGTAAACTGAAAACAACCCCCAGACTTTTAGATCAAGACTCATCAACACGAAAAGGATAGGGCTAGGATCAGCTTAGGGTTGTTGTCATGAAACAGAAAGAAACCAGACTTTGAGATCGAAAGTTGTAAACACGAAGAGCATAGGGTTAGGATCAGGCCAAGATTGTTGTCATGAAACTGATGAAAACCAGACTTTGAGATTGACAATCATAAACACGAAGAGATATAGGGTTAGGATCAGCCTAGGAGTGTTGTCATAAAAATGAAATAAACCAGACTTTGTAATTGAGAGTCGTAAACGCAAAGAATATAGGGTTAAGATGAGCCTAGGGTTGTCAGTAAACTGAAAAGAAGCAGACTTTGAGATCGAGAATCATAAACATGAAGAAGATAAGGTTAGGATCAGTCTAGGGTTGTGGTCATTAAACTGACAAAAAGCAGACTTTGAGATAGAGAATCATAAACACAAAGAGGAGAGGGGTAGGATCAGCCTAGCGTTGTCATGAAACTGAAAAAAACCAGACTCTGAGATTGAGAGTCATAAACATGAACAGAAAAGGGTTAGGATCAGCCTAGGTTTGTTGTCATGAAACTGAAAAGAACCAGACTTTTTAAAATGTTATTGCTGTCCCATATGCTGGGTCGTACAGTGGCGTTGCTCCTACGCTGCTCATTCTGAATCCCAATTCGCAGCTACACCCCGGCTTGTTCAAGTCGCAGAAACCGAGACCAGCCATCCAAGGGGAGCGAATCTTTGTAAGCCGTCAGAAAGCAAACAACCGAGGAAGAACTAGACTTTGAGATCGAGTCAAAAATACAAAGACGATAGAGCTAGGATCAGCCTAGGGTTATTGTCATGAAACTGAAAAAACCAGACTTTGAAATCGAGAGTAATAAACATGAAGACAACTTTTATAGCGCCTAATCTTTAAGCTCTAAGCGCTTTAACTCACACACATACTAGCACACAAAATAGCATTTTAAAACACTTATAACGTAAAATCATTTTAAAACAGTGAGACAAAATGGATAAAGAAATAAAAATACACAAGTACATAAAATGTACTCCTGTAATGTAAACACGAAAATAATAGAGGGTAGGGTTAGGATCAGCTTAGGGTTATTGACATGACACTGAAAATAACCAGACTTTGAGATCGAGAGCCATACAAATTAATAGAGTAGGGCTAGGATCAGCCTAGAGTTATTGTCATAAAACTGAAAGAAACCAGACTTTGACTTTTGAGACAGTCATAAACACGACGAGAGTAGGGTTAGGGTTAGCCTAGGGTTATTGTCATCAAACTAAAATAAACCAAACTTTGACATCAAGAGTCGTAAACATGAAAAGAATAGAGGGGTTAGGATCAATTTGGGTTGTTGTGAAACTGAAAAGAACCAGACTTTGAGATCGAGTGCGATAAAAAATGAATCTGATACGGCAAGGCTCATCCTATAGTCATTGTCAAGAAATTGAAATAAATCAGATTTTGAGATCGAGAATCATAAACACTTAAAGTTTAGGGTTAGGATCAGCCTAGAGTTGTTGTCATAAAACTGAACAGAACCAGACTTTGAGATTGAGTAGTAAACATAAAGAGAGTAGGGTTAGGATCAGCCTAGGGTTATTGTCATAAAACTGAGAGAAACCAGACTTTGAGATCAAGAGTAGTAAACAAGAAGAAAATAAGGCTAGGATCAGCCTAGGGATGTCATGAAAATGAAAGAAACCATACTTTGAGATCAAGTCATAAACATGAAGAGGATAGGGTTAGGATCAGCCTAGGGTTGTTGTTGTAAAACTGAAAAGAATCAGACTTTGAGATCGAGAGTCGTAAACATGACAAGGTTAGGATCAGCCAAGGGTTGTCATGAAATTGAAAGAAAGCAGACTTTGAGATCGTGAGAACCAGACTTTGAGACATCGAGAGCCATAAAATTGAATAGGATAGGGCTAAGGTCAGCCTAGGGTTATTGTCGTGAAACTAAAAAGAACCAGACTTTGAGATCGAGAGTCGTAAACACGTAGATGATATGGTTAGGATCAGCTTAGGTTTGTTGTCATGAAACTGAAAAGAAAGAGACTTTGAGATCGAGAGTCTTAAACATGAAGAGGATAGGGTTAGGATCAGCCTAAGGATGTTGTAATGAAACTGAAAAGAACCAGACTTTGAGATCGAGAATCATAAACATGAAGAGGATAGGGTTAGGATCAGCCTAGGTTTATTGTCATGAAGCTGAAAGAAGCCAGACTTTGAGATTGATGGTCATAAACATGAAGAGAATAAGGGTAGTATCAGCCTTAAGTTGTTGACAGGGAGGGTTGTTGTAACGAAACTGAAAAGAACCAGACTTTGAGATCAAGTCATAAACACAAAGAAGATTGGGTTAGGATCAGCCTAGGGTTATTGCCATGAAACTGAAAGAAAAGACTTTGCCATCGAGAACCATCTTTGAGAATCGATAAAGAAAGGGTTAATCGAGAAATCACCGAAACACGAAGAGGACAGAGTTAGGATCAGCCTAGGGTTCATTTGAATTAAAAAAAAAAAACTGAAAAAATTTTTTTTTTTTTTTTTAAAAAAATTTTTTTTAAAAAAAAAAAAAAAAAAAGCCTTTTTTTTTTTTTTTAAAAAAAAAAAAAATAAAAAAAAAAAAAAAAAAAAAAAAAAAAAAAAAAAATAAATTTTTCAGTTTAATGACAACAACCCTAGGCTGATCCTAACTCTGTCCTCTTCGTGTTTCGGTTCTCGATGTTAAAGTCTGGTTTCTTTTAGTTTCATGGCAATAACCCTAGGCTGATCCTAACCCAATCTTCTTTGTGTTTATGACTTGATCTCAAAGTCTGGTTCTTTTCAGTTTCGTTACAACAACCCTCCCTGTCAACAACTTAAGGCTGATACTACCCTTATTCTCTTCATGTTTATGACCATCAATCTCAAAGTCTGGCTTCTTTCAGCTTCATGACAATAAACCTAGGCTGATCCTAACCCTATTCTCTTCATGTTTATTATTCTCGATCTCAAAGTCTGGTTCTTTTCAGTTTCATGACAACATCCTTAGGCTGATCCTAACCCTATCCTCTTCATGTTTAAGACTCTCGATCTCAAAGTCTCTTTCTTTTCAGTTTCATGACAACAAACCTAAGCTGATCCTAACCATATCATCTACGTGTTTACGACTCTCGATCTCAAAGTCTGGTTCTTTTTAGTTTCACGACAATAACCCTAGGCTGACCTTAGCCCTATCCTATTCAATTTTATGGCTCTCGATGTCTCAAAGTCTGGTTCTCACGATCTCAAAGTCTGCTTTCTTTCAATTTCATGACAACCCTTGGCTGATCCTAACCTTGTCATGTTTACGACTCTCGATCTCAAAGTCTGATTCTTTTCAGTTTTACAACAACAACCCTAGGCTGATCCTAACCCTATCCTCTTCATGT
>JAGGCT020000035.1:33839-36339 GCA_017654935.2 Phymorhynchus buccinoides
AGAAGAAGTATCTGACAGTGGACCACCAGATAGCAAAGGAAGCAACTGCTACTCAGGAAAAATGGTCTGAGAATGTATTGTCCTTTACGGCTCCCCTCAAACCTCAAACTTCGTGGGACACCCGGGACACCCCCACCCACCCCCCACCCCACCCCCCAAAAAGAAGAAAGAAAGGGGAGGGGGGTAGCTTACAGTTCAGGTAAAACAACTGTCGCATAGTCGATCTTATTGATCTTTACTAAGTCTAGTTGCTTCCCTTCGTATATTCTTGGTTGTGAAAAGTATTGGAAGTATTTCCTTTGCGGTTGTTGTGTGGGTTTTTGTTTGTGGCTCAAGCCACAAACCTATAACTCACTTTGTCTGTCGGTCGGTCGGTCTGCCTGTCGGTCCAAAATTGTCGCACATTTTGACAAAATGTCGCACTTCAAATCGAGGCTACACTTCAAAATTAATTGAGGCCGCTCTTTAAAATGATGTATTTTAAAAGCGTACAAAATAATAAACATACGTAATACAGACACTACAACAGACACGACGAGTATGCGGTGCTTCTTTCGATGAGTATAAGTAGGATACATAGTTTTAAATGTTTTCCAAAAGATATAAAAAGTTACGAAATGGTGCAGAGATAACATTCTGGTTTACAGATTAAAATTATTGAAAAGCCAGGGGAGGTAACTCATGATTGGAGTGGTAAAAATAGACCGCGTGCCACAAACTATGGCGATTTCGCGCTTGTTTAATTGATTGTTTCTTTTTATGATGTTGATCTGATGTGCGTAATTCCATCCCTTTGTCCCTCAAATTGATATTTCCCGTTTCTTTCCTCCATCAGGTGTTCGACGACACAGGGAAAGTCACCGCCACCTACACCTCCCACCACCTCGCCGAGCCCTGGTGCAGCGCCTTGCTGACGTCAGACCGACGTCACGTGGCCGTGACGTCACGAAAACACCGCAAAGTCACGCTGCTGGATCGGAACGAAGAGGAAGCAAACTGCCTGGGACTAGGAGCGACTTACTTGGACAGCATAGGGAAAGGCCACCTCACTCTCCCCTCGGGCTTAGCCGTAACGCCCCAAGGCGACATCATCGTGACGGATCTACACACACACAAAGTCAGCGTTTTCACCCAGGGCGGAGCTTTCGTCAAAAACCTCGGCAGCACCGGCGGCGGCGGCGGCGGCGGCGGCGCAGCCGTGACGTTTTATCAGCCCCGTTACGTCACCGTTTCGGCTCTCGGTGACGTCATCGTGTCGGATTCGGGCCATCACCGCTTGGTGGTTTTCGACGAGGAGGGGAGGTTTGTGCGGACTATCGGTCGGTTCGGGAGGGAGGACGGGTGTTTTAGGTTTCCGCACGCGGTCTGCGCGGACGAGTTTGGGAACATCCTGGTGTGCGACCGCTACAACGACCGCGTGTCCGCTTTCACGCGGAGGGGAGAGTTCGTGCGTCATTTGATGACGTCGGAGCAAGGGCTGCGTCATCCTCAGGGCTTGGTGCTGACGCCCGGGATGGATTTGTACGTCAGTCATGGCGGGTTGAAGGCCCGCGTGATTAAAGTGGCGCGTTTCAGGTTGCGTGAGTCGGGTAATAGTGATGCTGCGCACTAACTGGAAAACATTTTACGGTCTAATAAGGCGATGCTGTTTTTCCTAGACCCCTGCGTCTTATAATGTGACTGTTAATATTAGTAAGAAACTATAATAACAACGTCTAATTTTTTGTAAAATATTTGGGGGTGCGCCTTATAATCAGGTGCGCATTGTAGTCCGTAAAGTACGGTACATAAAAGACCATGCGTAAACTCTAACTGCCTTTGAGTGTATTCTAATGGGGGGTGCTGTTTAGATGGAGCTATCTTTCTTAGCCCTTCACAGCAGGTAGATTGTAATTGAGAGGCATTTTGTTAGCAACGAAACTCTCACTCGCTCTTTTTCTCTGTCTCGCTCTAGCTCGCCCGCTTTTTGCAAAAAACATGATGCTGCCTCTTTATGAATGAATATTAATGTTTGACGTCCTCTCGGTCGAAGGCCATAATGGGACATTGATGTAACTTTAGTTATTGGTGAAGGGGGGAGAGGGGAAGAAGAAAAAGTTTTTTCTATAAATATAGTTATTTTACTATGCCTCTTTATTTGACAACGGGGAGTGATATAGCACGGGAGAGTCATCTCCAGTTGGGCAGCCAAAAGCGGTTGGCGATAAATATACTATAGCCTCCAATTTAGGGCCAATAATAAAATGAGAGAGAGAGCGAGAGAGAGAGAGAGAAGGAGAGAGAGAGAGAGAGAGAGAGAGAGAGAGAGAGAGAGATGTAGCGCTAAGCTGGTATTCGACAGAAATCGGTCATCAATCTTTTTCACGCTACAATAATTTGTCTTTCGTGAAATGAAGTCTGACCCGGTCATTGACTGACAATGATGAATGAATGAAAAATGGTGCTTTACGTCCTCTCCGTATGGAACAGACACACATGGGACATTCGTAAATACAAAGAT
>JAGGCT020000035.1:41339-73041 GCA_017654935.2 Phymorhynchus buccinoides
GTTGTTTGATTGGTCCATTAAAGTTTGTTTTAAATAAAATAAAAATTTGACAAATCAGACAAGAGCTGGTAATATTCTTCCGCAAACGTTTTCTAAAGTGTTTCTTAGGCCCGTTTGGCGTAAGCGTTATTCGCGCGGCGACCGTTTATCTAGAGAAACCAAACCCAGGGGGACAACTAGGGCTAACGTTACGTAGCGTGAACGCAAATCAGCAAAAACGGTACTAAGAAACACCTCTTTTGCCGACGTTTGTCGAAAACGTTTTGTGGCTACTCCCAAAGTATCTCTTGGCGAACTATCACGTGACTTGCATGGTGTGAATACGTTTCTTGTTGTTGATTGGTCCATTAAAATTTGGTTTAAATAATACTTCTTTTTTTGTTACCAACCAGACAAGAGCTTGTAATATTCTTCCGCAAACGTTTTCTAAAGTGTTTCTTAGACCCCTTTTGGCGTAACAGTTATGCGTGTGGCGACCGTCGTCTAGAGAAACTAGACCCTGCCCTCCTTGGTGAAGGTTGCCCTTATCAACTGCATGTGTTTCTCTCTCTCTTCGCGACGACAAAAAAAATGACACACACACAAAAAATGAATTTGGTGAACTCTGATCACTCACTCTAACTTAAATTGGGCTCCATATATTCCATATGCTTGCCACGCTTATTCCAACTCTAGCCTTAGTTCTTGTTCTTGTTCTTGTTGTTCTTCTTCTTCTTTCTGATAGGCCTATCTACGTACGTAGGCCTACGTATTGGACTGGACCTATCTTTCTTGTAGTAGTTATCGTTGAGATCATTACATCGGTTTTTCTATTCTGTAATGTGTTAGGCCTAATGTAAATCTCTCTGGTTATATGAATGAAGCACATTGTTCAACGAAAAAGAGAGTTGCACAGACTGGTCAAGATCAGTTGAGGAGCATGGTTTCACATACGCGTGCAACCAACTTCAAATGGATATCATTCGGTTGAAAGGTTGGTTTCGGGTTTTGTGTGTGTGTGTGTGTGTGTGTGTGTGTGTGTGTGTGTGTGTGTGCGTGTGCGTGTGCGCGTGCGTGTGCGTGCGTGCGTGTGCGTGCGTGCGTGCGTGCGTGCGCGTGTGTCTGCGCGCGTGCGTGCGCGTGTGTCTGCGCGTGTGCGTGTGTGTGTCACACTTCGGTTCAAGAGCGATATTTAGTTGTTTGTATAACAAGCCTATTGGCATAGACTCTCTCTCTCTCCCAGATCTCTCTCTCTCTCTATCTCTCTCTTGCCTCTCTCTCTCTCTCCTCTCTCTCTACTCTCTCTCTCTCTCTCTTGAATTTCAATTATTACTGAATTCTAGCAAAAATGGCTCGTAGATACATCACAAAGTGAGCGTTTTCAATTTTATAGAACGTTTAAAAGCGAATTAACATTATCTCCATCTTTGAACTACCGACTAGGAGTCACCACTGAAAGTGCATAAGCTACGTTTTCAAAGAAGTTTAAATGAAAGTTATCTCTTCTGTCCGTTTTGTAGAGAACAACTTGTGACTGAGGTTCATGGGTCTGCAACGAACACCTTTTGCAAGAGTGAATGCCCTTGGAGGGTGGGGGAAGATGGTTCAGTACTGACCAGACAGGGGGATAACTCTCGCCAATAACCCTATTTGATGCCACTAAATGGCTGCCTTTCGCAAGAGTGAATGCCCTTTGTCAGTACTGACCAGCAAGAGCAATTACTCTCACTGTCAAGGGCGTTAATAACCCTAGTTGCAAAGGCCTTCCATCAAAATAGACCTATTTCAATCAACCATCTCTGTTCAAATTGACAATGCTTCTTTCATCCGAAAACAAATCGCTGATTATTAGGTTGTGTCTGTACCTTGATTGAATAAAAGGCATTCGAATTAGGGGAAGACGGCGGGGTAAAAAGCGCATGGGCGGGTAAGAAGCCCACCCCAATTATCTCATGAAATGAAGCAAATTTCAGTCTCATTTTGCCCATGAGACGAGCGTTAATGTCTAGCATTCGTCTCATGGGCAAATTTGACTGAAATTTTCTTTATTTTATGAGATAATTGGGGTGGGCTATGATTGATAGTCTACCAAAACCTGTGCCAACTGAATTTAAAGAAGAAGAAGAAAATATCTCAGTCATGCCTATTATACCACTAATGCCACCATGGGAACAAAGAAAGGCAAAATTTGATATAGAATATACCAGTTACAAAAAAGATGAAGAAGTTAATCAATTAGTTTCTGACGTTCGACTTCATTTAGATTCAAAATATTCAAATCATCTAAAAAATTTACACTGATGGTTCAGTCTTAGAAACGTCAGACAGTGGAGCAGGTTTTGTTATTCCATCACTTAGAATAGAAAAGTCATACTATTTAGGCAAAGGCATTTCAATATTTACTTCTGAATTATATGCAATAATGCGAGCTTTAGAATTTGTTTATGATCTACCATATTCAATTTATAACATTTTAGTTTGTGTGGATTCAAAATCAGTTTTACAAACTCGAAAGCAAAGTAACAGTAAAACTCGTAACGACATTGTCTTTGAAATTAAACACTTGATTCAAACTGAACTGATTTTCATTCTATCAAAAAGGCTCGTGTCTACAATCTCTGTCCCTACTTCTGTCCAACTTGGAAACTCTCTTATTCAGACCTCTACTACCGTGCGCAATCTAGGCGTTGTACTGGACCAGACACTCTCTTTTCAAAGTCACATTTCTTCTGTCTGCCGTGCTTGCTATTTGGAACTTCGGCGCATCAGTTCTGTACGTCATCTTCTGTCTGAAGAAGCCACCAAAACCCTCATTTCTGCCTTTGTTCTTTCAAGACTTGATTACTGTAATTCTCTCCTTGCTGGCTGCCCACAAAATCTCCTGATTAAATTGCAGAAAGTCCAAAATAATGCTACTCGCCTCGTCCTGAAATGCCCGAGGACCTCTTATGTTTCTCCTTTGCTTCAATCTCTCCACTGGCTCCCTGTTGAAAAGCGCATTGAGTATAAACTCTCTCTACTATGTTACAAGTCGCTGAATGGTTTGGCCCCATCATATCTCTCTGATCTTCTATCGATTTATACTCCCACTAGACTGCTTCGCTCCTCCTCTGACACTCACGTTCTGCAGATCCCTCGTTTCCGTGCCAGAACTCTTGGCGAACGTTCTTTTTCTTTCCAAGCTCCCTCCTCCTGGAACGGCCTCCCTTCTGCACTCCGAACCTCAAACAGCCTCTCTTCTTTCAAGTCCTCCCTCAAAACAACTCTCTTCAAAACATAATCTTTCTCCTCCTCCTCCTGCAAAGGTTATCCATTGAGTCATGTGTGTGCGTGTGCGCGCGCGCGCGCGTGTGTGCGCGTGTGTGTGTGTGTGTGTTTTTTGTTGGTGTGTGTGGTGTGTGTGTGTGTGTGTGTGTGTGTGTGTGTGTGTGTGTGTGTGTGTGTGTGTGTGTGTGTGTGTGTGTGTGTGTGTGTGTGTGTCCTCAAGTTCGTGTGAGTGTTTTGTGTGTTTTCTAGCTTTTCATCAGTTTTGTTAGTATTGTTTTTATCATGATTGTAAGCGCTTAGGGCTTTTGTTAAGATTAAGCGCCCTAAATATTCATTATTATTATTATTATTTTATTATTATTATTATTATTATTATTGTATTGTTGCAAAAGGTATTGGTATTGATTTTTGCTGGGTGCCATCTCATTGTGGACTCTTTTGGAATGAAGTTGCTGATAGAGCTGCCAAAAGAGGGGCTTTTAATAACTCTAACTTGGTTTCTAATGAGAAACTGGCATTATTAACACATGAAATTTACTGTTTATTGGAAACAATCTACTTACATAAACTCATCTGACTTTAGATCTAACATTTTTTTATGCACAGTAGATCGATAGTTAGCTTTAGTGTACAAGATACGACTCAATTCATGGAAAACTAAATACTTGGATAACTGAACTGTCTTTGTAGTGATAAATTATCAATTCATCACTTACTATTAGAATGCCCAGTATTGCTCTCTAAATATCGAATGATCAATATGGACTTTTTTTTTCGTAAGTATGATAATACCAAGGATATTTTAAATGACGCAGAAATTGACATTACTGTAATTGCAAAAGCAATGCTGTCCTCAACTATTGGAAGACTACTGTAGAGGTTTTCTTTACTTTTTTTAATATGTCGTTCTTATGCATGTTATTTTACCTTCTTGTTTTCTTTTTTTCTGCTTTTTTTTCCCCCAAAAAAATGTTTGCATGCTGTCTAAAATCACGGGATCTATGTGAAAAGACATTAAATTAAAGATTCATTAATTCAAGAAAAAACAAAGAGAAAAGACGCTTGAGAGGCCGCGATGCCTAGTCATCTTACTTGACCTGACCTGACCTGTCTTTGCGGATTAAAAAAAAAAAAAAGAATGTTGTATGCTGAATAATGTTCTAAGAATATGCCTAAAACTTTTAAAACAAAATCTTTTTCTGCATGAACAAGCTTTGTTAACACTCCAGTGATATGGGTCTATGGCCTAATAATTAAACATTCCAGTGTTCCAGTGTTCTTTCTTCTTGTTCTAGAACTTTTTGTTGGCTTCATCTCGTTGAACCATAAAGAACCGTCGGGTTGTTTTCTTTCCCAAAATTAGTATACTGTTTTGGGATTCCTAAACTGGTATCGCATGACACATTTTTAGGGGACAGTGAGGGAACGGAAGTGGCAGAAATGTGTTCCTAAACTACTTCCGGAAAACCCATCGGATTCAACAACAATATCACTCTCACAGGTCTGCAGGAGAGACTGAATCAGTGGATAGGCTGAAATAACAGAAATCTGGGGCCAAAGATTTGAAGATTAGTTAACTGCATCAAGTATTTAGATGGCTTCATCTCCAGAAACTTCAGAGTCCAATAGTGATGGCGAAGCATCGAAAGAAATGTGTTTGAAGCTGCAGAAATTAGAGGATCAACTTGGTCTGAGAAAATGGACAACATGGTCGGAAGGTTTGTTAATATCGAAATCTATTATTTTATCTCACACGCGCACAACGCACGCAACGACACACACACACACACGCGCGCATGCACGCGCGCGCACAGACAGACTCGTTCACGCACAACCACACACACGTGTTTCCAGAGCTTCTGACAGTTTTCCAACTTTATCAGTTTATGGGTCCCCTGATTACAGAAAATGATGGGTCAGTTTCCAAAAATAAGGGACCAGTAATGTGTCAGCTGTAGCATTGTTTTTTGGACTACATCAGCTACATGAGTTATGACCATTGGCTGAACAAAAAACAGCGCCCCTTGACAGTTTGACGCTCTGAAAAAATGGGGCTTCATAGTCATTACACTGCAGATTCCTGCGTTTGGGGGCTGGGGGGGTGGGTTTTGGTGGGGGGGGTGGGGTTTTTTTTTTTTTGGGGGGGGGGGGGGGGATCCATGACCTGCTGTACTGAATTGCATGTGCCACACATAAAAATAGAATTATCGCCTTTGCATGTCACGAAACAGTGTGAAGGCTGAAGCATCTGAAAATTATCTGCCCTTGACACTTACGTTTGTGAATCATGTGCTCCACCTACAAGAAGTTAATTCCCTTGTGCGTCACAGAGAAGCAGTATAAAGTATGGAGGAGCCATGGCCGCTTGTAATCCAATGGGTTTGGTTCGAACCCAGCTGGTCATGGTGTTGTATCCTTGGGAAAGATACTTTACTCCTATTCCCTGGTCCTTCGGATGAAAAAGACCCCCCCTTTAAAAAACCAAGGTCCTGTGTGCGAACGCACGCACAAGATCTTGCGCGCAAGTTAAAGCCCATTCCACTATTCAGTACGAGTAGGCCACGTGTCGCCGTGCAAATCTGTCCGCTCTTGCAAATCTGTCGCTCGCTACTATGATAGTGTGTATTTGCGACATTCACAAATTTCACTTTTTACCCGTACTTACTAACCATTTTAACCTAACCCTATCCCTAACCCACGGAAAAAGACATCCCCAATCAAAAGAAAAAGAACTAGAAGCCTCATCATTTTGAGATTATTTGAAAACAAAGAGTTTTCTTAGAAATGTTCCCATGCATTACTCTGCAGCACGGGATATTAAAACAGTATTTTGTGACTGTAATTACGCAAAGACAAGGTACTTGGCTCCCAGCTTGAAGTTGAAGCCGCATCTGGCGTCCGTTCCTACCACTCGTCCAAGGGCAAGTTCAACAACAACATACAGTATTTATACAGCTCTGATTCTTGATAGAAATCAAATCAATCAAAGCGCACACTTTGATTGATTGAACTACTAAGATTCACGCAGTATAAATACTGTATGTGTTGTTGACTTGCCTTGGACGAGTGGTAGGAACCAACGGACGCAGATGCGGCTTAAACTTCAAGCTGGGAGCCAAGACCTTGTCTTTGCGTAATTACAGTCACAAAATACTGTTTTAAATATCCCGTGCTGCGAGTAAGCATTGGAACATTCTAGAAAACTGTCTTTGTTTTCAAATAACTCCAAAATGATGAGGCTTCTAGTTCTTTTCTTTGATTGGTTATGTTTATCCTGCCCCAGCCAAAGTCTTCGTTTTTAATGGCAATTGGCGCACAGAGGTGCCATGGCTTTTGAGTTCATGTCATCCAATTCCACCGGCACACCACGGCCTGTGGCGTGCAAATCGTCGCTCGTTGCAAATCTGTAGCTCGCTAACTATGAGAGTCTGTATTTGCTGCATTTGCGGACATTGAGAATGACCACCAAAAATTTCACTTGTTACGTGGGTTAGGGATAGGGTTAGGTAAATTGTTCAAGTAACGAAAAAGTGAAATTTGTGAATGTCGCAAATACACACTTTCATAGTAGCGAGCGACAGATTTGCAAGAGCGACAGATTTGCACGCGACACGGCCTACTCGTACTGAATAGTGGAATGGGCTTTAACTTGCGCGCAAGATCTTGTGTGTGCGTTCGCACACGGGACCTTGGTTTTAGGTCTCATCCGAAGGACCAGGAAATAGTAGTAAAGTATCTTTCCCAAGGATACAACACCATGACCAGCTGGGTTCGAACCAAACCCATTGGATTACAAGCGGCCATAAGAGGCTTCCTACCCATAATAGATATTACTTTATACTGCTTCTCTGTGACGCACAAGGGAATTAACTTCTTGTAGGTGGAGCACATGATTCACAAACGTAAGTGTCAAGGGCAGATAATTTTCAGATGCTTCAGCCTTCACACTGTTTCGTGACATGCAAAGGCGATAATTCTATTTTTATGTGTGGCACATGCAATTCAGTACACAAGTCAGGAGCAGAGAATCTGCAGTGTATGGACTATGAAGCCCCATTTTTCAGAAAGCGTTCAAACTGTCAAGGGGCATGGTTTTGTGCAGCCAATGGTCATAACTCATGTACTTGATGTAGTCAAAAACAATCTGAAGCTGACACATTACTGGTCCATTATTTAAAAAACTGACCCACAGTTTCTGTAATCAGGGGACCGATAAACTGATAAGTTGGAAAACTGTCAGAGCTCTGGAAACACGTGTGTGTGGTTGTGGTGAACGAGTCTGTCTGTGCAGCGCGCGTGCATGCGCGAGTGGGCGGTGTGTGTGGTTCGTGCGGTGTGTGTGTGTGCGTGCGTGTGCGCGTGTGAGATAAAATAATAGATTTCGATATTAACAAACCTTCCGACCATGTTGTCCTTTTCTCAGACAAGTGATCCTCTAAATTTCTGCAGCTTCAAAACACATTTCTTTCGATGCTTCGCATCACTATTTGGACTCTGAAGTTTCTGGAATGATAGCCATCTAAATACTTGATGCCGTAACTAATCTTCAATCTTTGCCCAGGATTCTGTTATTCAGCCTACCACTGATTCAGTCTCTCCTGCAAGACCTGTGAGGTGATATTGTTTGTTGAAATCCGATGGTTTTCCGAAGTAGTTTTAAGAATCCACATTTTCTGCCATTCCGTCCCTCACGGTCCCCCTAAAAATGTGTCATGCGATACCAGTTTAGGATCCCCAAACGTAATACTAATTTTTGGGAAAGATAAACAACTCCCGACGGTTTCTTTATGGTTCACGAGATGCAAGCCAACAAAAAGTTCTAAACAAGAAGAAAGAACACTGGAACACTGGAATGTTTAATGATTAGGCCATATGCCCCTATCCTGGAAGTGTTAACAAAGCTTGTTATCAGAAAAAGATTTTTGTTTTAAAAGTTTTTAGCATATTCTTAGAACATTCTTCAGCATACAAACATTACTTTTTTCTTGTTTTTTAATCCGCAAAGACAGGTCAGGTCAGGTCAAGTAGATGACTAGGCTCGCGTGCCTCTCAAGTGCGTCTTTTCTCTTGTTTCTCTCTTTCTTGACAATTAATGAATCTTTAATTTACAATGTCTTTCACATAGATCGTATGATTTTAGACAGCATGCAAACATTTTTTTTTTTGGGGAAAAAAAGAAAAAGAAAAAAACGAAAGGTAAAATAACATGCTAAGATAACGCCAGATTAAAAAAAGTAAAGAAAAACCTCTACAGTAATCTTCCATAGTTGAGGACAGCCATTGACTTTTTGCAATTACAGTAATGTCAAAATTTTCTGCGTCATTTAAAATATCCTTGTATTATCTCATCTTACGAACAAAAAGTCCATATTGATCAATTCGAATACATTTAGAGAGCATACTGGGCATATCTAATAGTAAGTGATGATTGATAACTTTATCACTACAAAGACATTTAGTTTCCAAGTATTTTAGTTTCCATGAATTGAGCTCGTATCTTGTTACACTTAAACTAACTATCGATCTACATGTGCATAAAAAATGTTAGATCTAAAGTCAAGATGAGGTTTATGTAAGTAGATTTTTTCCATAAACAGTAAATTTCATGTGTTAATTATGCCAGTTTCTCATGTAGAAACCAAGTTAAAAGTTACTTAAAAGCCCCTCGTTTGAAGCTCTATAAAGGGGCAACGGTTCATTCAAAGAGTCCACAATTGAGATGGCACCCAGCAAAAATCAATACCAATACCTTTTGCAACATACAATAAATACAATTAATAATAATAATAAATAATAATAATAATAATATAATGAATAATATTAGGGCCCTTAATCTTAACAAAAGCCTAAGCGCTTACAATCAGGATAAAAACACATACTAACAAACTGATGAAAAGCTAGAAAACACAGCAAAACACTCACACGAACTTGAGACACACACACATCCCACACACCACACACACTACACACACAGCGCACACACACACACACACACCCTAGCACACACACACACACCAACACACCAGACAAAACACACACACCACGCGCACACACGCGCGCGCGCTGCGCACGACGCACACACATGACTCAATGGATAACCTTTGCGGAGGGAGGATGAGAAAGACTCTATGTTTTGAAAGAGAGTTTGTTTTGAGGGAGGACTTTGAAGATAGAAGAGAGGCTGTTTTTGAGGTCGGCGTGCACCGAAAAGGACGGCCGTTCCAGGAGGAGGGAGCTTTTGAAATAAGAACGTTCGCACAAGAGTCTGGCACGGAAACGAGGGATCTGCCAGAACGTGAGTGTCAGAGGAGGAGCGAAGCATTCTATGGGGAGTATAAATCGATAGAAGATCAGAGAGATAGGATGGGGCCAAACATTCAGCTCCTTGAACATAGTAGAGAGAGTTTATACTCAATGCGCTTTTTCAACAGGGAGTCAGTGGAGAGATTGAAGCAAAGGAGAAACATAAGAGGTCCTCGGGCATTTCAGGACGAAGCGAGTATCTTATTTTGGACTTTCTGCAATTTAATCGGAGATTTTTGTGGCAGCCAGCAAGGAGAGAATTACATAATCAAATAATCAACAAAGGCAGAAATGAGGGTTTGGGTGGCTTCTTCAGGACGACGATGACGTACAGAACTGATGCGCCGAAGCTCCAAATACAAGCACGGGAAGACAAGAAGAAATGTGACTTTGAAAAGAAAGTGTCTGGTTTCCAGTACAACGCCTAGAATTGCGCACGGTAAAGTAGAGAGTCTGAATAAGAGGATTTTCCAAGTTGTGACAGAGTAGGGACAAGATTGTAGACACGAGGCCTTATTTGATAGAATGAAAATCATTTCAGTTGAATCAAGTGTTTAATTTCAAAGACAACTGTCGTTACGATTTTCACTGTTACCTGTTTTTGCTTTCGAGTTTGTAAAACTGATTTTGAAATCCCACAACTAAAGTTATAAATTGAATATGGTAGATCAATAACAAATTCAACGCTCGCATTATTGCATATAATTCAGAAGTAAAATATTGAATGCCCTTTGCCTAATAGTTGACTTTTCTATTCTACGTGATGGAATAACAAAACCTGCTCCACTGTCCTGAACGTTTATAAGAACTGAACTATCATGTAAAATTTTTAGATGATTTGAATATTTTGAATCTAAATGAAGTCGAACGTTCAGGCAAACTCATTTGATAACTTTCTCTTCTCTTTTTGTAACTGTAATTCTCTATCAAATTTTGCCTTTCTTTGTTCCCTATGATGGCATTAAGTGGTATCATAGGCAATGGCTGAGATATTTTCCATATCTTCTTTTCTTTAAATTCAGTTGTGCACAGGTTTTGGTAAGACTATCAGAGATCATAGCCCACGCCCCCAAATTATCTCATAAAATAAAGAAATTTCAGTCAAATTTTCCCATGAGAACGATGCTAGACATAACGCTCGTCTCATGGGCTAAAATGAGACTGAAATTTGCTTCATTTCATGAGATATTGGGGTGGCTTCTTACCCCCCCATGCGCTTTTACCCCGCCGTCTTCCCCTAATTCGAATGCTTTTATTCAATCAGTACAGACACAACTAATAATCCGCGATTTGTTTTCGGATAAAGAGCATTGTCCCCATTTGAACAGAGAATGGTTTGATTGAAATAGGTCTATTTTGATGGAAGGCCTTTCGCAACTAGCGGTTCTTAACGCCCTGACAGTGAGAGTAATTGCTCTTGCTGGTCAGTACTGACAAAGGCATCACATCTTGCGAAAGGCTCCATTTAGTGGCATCATATAGGGTTATTGCGAGAGTTATATCCCCCTGTCTGGTCAGTAACTGAACCATCTCCCCCACCCTCCAAGGGGCATTCACGCTTGCAAAAGGGTTCGTTGCAGACCCATGAACCTCATCACCAGTTGTTCTCTACACAACGGACAGATAATATAACTTTCATTTATCTTCTTTGAAACCGTAGGCTTATGCCCTTTCAGTGGTGACTCTAGTCCGGTAGTTTCAAAGAATGGAAGATAATTGTTAATTCAGCTTTTAAACGTCCTATAAAAGATTTGAAAACGCTCACTTTGTGATGTAATCTAACGATCCATTTTTGCTAGAATTCAGTAATAATTGAATTCAAGAGAGAGAGAGGAGAGAGAGAGAGGAGAGAGAGAGAGAGAGAGAGATAGAGAGATAGAGATAGAGAGAGATCTGGGAGAGAGAGAGGAGTCTATGCCAATAGCTTGTTATACAACAACTAATATCGTCTCTGAACCTGTGAAAGTGTGACACACACACATCACACACGCTCGCAGACACACGCGCAACGCAGCGCGTGCGCAGCACACCGCACGCACGCACGCACGCACCACAAGCAAAGCACGCACGCACGCACACGTCACGCGCACAATACACGCACTTACGCACTTACAACACACACACATCACTCACACACACACACACACACACACACAAAACCCGAAAACCAACCATTTACAACCGAATGATATCCCTTGGAAGTTGGGTTGCAACGCGTATGTGAAACCATGCTCCTCAACTGATCTTCCATCTGTGCACTCTCTTGTTTCAGTTGAACAGGAAATGGGCTTCATTCATAAAACCAAGAGAGATTTTTACATTAGGCCTAACACATTTACAGAATAGAAAAACCGATGTAATGACATCTCAACGATAACTACTACAAGAAAGATAGGTCCAGTCCAATACGTAGGCCTACGTAACGTAGATAGGCCGATCAAAGAGAAGAAGCACAACAGAACAAGAACAAGAACTTAATGCTAAGTGGAATAAGCGTGGCAGCTCATATGGAATATATTAGCCCAATTTAGATTAGAGTTGAGTGATCAGGTTATACCCCAAATGCAGTTTTTGTGTGTGTGCATTTTTTTTTTGTCGTCTGCGAAGAAGAGAGAAACACATGCAGTTGATAAGGGCAACCTTCACCAAAGGAGGGCAGGGTTCTAGTTTCTCTAGACGACGGTCGCCACCGCATAACTGTTACGCGCCAAAAGGGGTCTAATAAACACTTTAGAAAACTTTGCGAAGAATTTCAAGCTTTGTCTTGTTGGTAACAAAAAAAGAGTCTTATTTTAAAACCAATTTTGGCCCAATCACAACAAGAAACGTATTTCACAACCATGCAAGTCACGTGTAGTTCGCCAAGAGATACTTTGGGAGTAGTCACAAAAACGTTTTTTGACAAACGCAGGCAAAGGGTGTTTCTTAAGTACCGTTTTTTTGCTGAATTTGCGTTCACGCTACGTATACGTTAGCCCTATTTGTCCCCCTGGGTTTGGTTTCTTCTAGATATAAAACGGTCGCCGCGCGAATAACGCTTCGCCAACGGGCCTAAGAACACTTTAGAAACGTTGCGAAGAATATTTACCAGCTCTTGGTACTGATTTTTGTCAATTTTTTATTTATTTAACACAAACTTATGGACCAATCACTCCAAAGACAACGCATCATCACTGGCCCCTTACTAGTTCCGGATAGCTCGCCGCTTGCTCGTGTTTGGTGGCAAGACCAAACGCCACGCGAACTATCGGCAACGAAGGGTGTTTCTTAGACCGTTTTTGCGATTTGAGCGAGCGCGCATACCGTAACGTTTAGTCCCTTGTGAAACGCCCCAGGTTTTAGGGTCCGCTACAACCGCATACGATTCAACCCCAATGCGATCCGATTGTGTGACAGTTGTGAGGCATTATTCTCGTAAATTCTTTGTCTAAATGATTCGATGAGTCCTTTATTTAGTTATGTGCACTATATTGTGTCCCCCGTCAAACGGCGAATCTGATAAAAATAGCTGTATTTGTGTCAGACTTGATTCCTGTATTTGCGTCTACTCGAGTAGGGTAAGACGGGGTAAAAAGCCCATGGCGGGTAATAACCCATGCCAATTATCTCATGGATGAAGAACATTCAGGTCAAATTTTGCCCATTAGTACGAGTGTTAATGTTTAGCGTTCGTCTCATGGGCCACATTTGACTTTTTTTACCCGTCTTCACCTATAGTTAGCGAAAATAATCGCTTATTTAAAGACTCAAGAAGTATTTCACGTGAAATCACGACTCACAAACATCGTCACATCAATCGATCGTATTGTATTGGGTCCCGAATCGTAATGATTTATGTGGCTTGTCCATGTCTTGCATTTAAACCAATCGAATGGCTAATTTAAAGAACCACCAGATCACGTGTCCAAGATCACGGGTTTCATTCATCGTGTTTTTCCCTCTTATATATGTTATAGCTGGTAACATAAAAGTCTTGTGTTTGTGGGGAAAACAGTTTTTGACCTCCATACAAATGCCCCCAAATTGAAAGCGATATCTTCATTTAAAGGGAGTCGTGGCCTCAAATTTTGTAACATGGGGGCATCTTCTATGTGAGTCCTGCTACCCAGAAAAAAACCAAAGGCTAATCGTGGCGCGTCTGTGTATCTTTAAGACCCAGTGACGCACCACGATTAAGTCCCTTGTTTTTTTCTGGTTGCTGTGACTACATACAATTTCTCCATATTCAAATTGAGGCTGCTTCTTAAAACTGATGTGTCCGGTTCTCGAATTTGGGCCATTTATATGGGAGTCGACTTGGTCAAACAAGATTTCTATTTGCAGTTATAAGAGGGAAAACGCGTAAAAACCCTATGATAATTGACAGTGAATTCTGGTGATCTTTAAAGATTTCTTACCAGTTATAAGAGGAAACATGCGAAACCATGGGTTTTGACACGTGACGTGCTGGGTCCTAATTAAATAGTTTTCTGTTGTTGTTGTGGTGGTGAAAACTTGGGTCGAGCAGGGGCTATGCCACCTAAAAATTGTGCCTTTTATTTTGGAGCGGTCAAGAAATAGGGCACAATTCAACAATTTTTTAAAATTTATGTTTGTCTTTTTTTTTCTTTCTTCTTTTTTAACTTTCGTTTGTCTGTCTGTTTTGCTTTGCCTCCGTGTCTTTTTGGATGAATGATTGTGGAATCTGGATTCCGATACAAATTCAGGAAATTCGGAGATCTAGGCGCATGATTATTAGAGCCCGTAATATCCGTTGATCCATTGGGTTTTTGTTTTTGAAGGTTATTTTCCTTCACAGAATGTTTGCACTGTTCTTTTGTTTGCACACTTGTGTGTGGGTCTGTGGTCGAGTGTGAACAAAGTGGCCACTGCAACTAGTACTCTCTTGACGGGCAAGACTCAACTGTTTCATCCTTGTTGGTCAGGGATCCAAAAAGGCATCTCACTCTCGCAAAAGCAGCCATTCAGTGGCCTCAAATAGGGTTATTGGCGAGAGTTATATTTCCCTTGTTTGTCAGTACTCAAGCATCTTCCCCCACCCACAAGGACATTCACTCATTGCAAAAGGTGGTCGTTGCAGTGGGCCTATAAAGTAGTGGAAAGAGTGGGTAAAACAGCGCATGGGGCTGGGTAAGAAGGCCCACCCCATTATCTCCTGAAATGGAAGCAAATTGCAGTCGTCATTTTCCCATGAGCGAGCGTAATGTCTAGCATTCGTCTCATGTGCAAACTTGACTGAAATTTTCTTTACTTCTATGATATAATTGGGTGGGCTTCTTACCGCCCATGTGCTGTCTTTTTACCCCGTCTTCCCCTAGTAGGACCGATTAGTAAAGGAGATAAATTTTCACAATGAACAACCTTTTCGTTGCCGACTGGGTTTTAGCGTATGCGAAGGTGGCTGGGCACACGGACCTCCGGTTTATCGTCTCCATCCGAAGACTCCACGTTCGACCGTTAAGAGCCTAGTGCAGAATGATCGGAAAAAATCCCCCTTGTAGCCGCCATGTTCGACTCGGGTTTACTTGACACGTAGCGAACGCGATACCACTGTTTCCGACTCTACACCACGCTAAGTAAAGTAGTACTGTACAATAAAATGAGTTTTATCAACAGCATATATAGAATATCTGGTGCAAGTCTTAGTCTTTCCTAATGGAAATGACTATGTACTCTCACACAATTATGGGGGGGGGGGGTCTTCACTTCTGGCTCTAGTGCTGCAATCCAAAGGATGTCTTGGCTTTGTGGACCCGGGCAAGGCTTTTGTCTCCACTACCGAAACCAACATCTTAGCTCAGTTTTCCGGAAAGCCGCTACCCCCTCTCTGCTATTTGGCTGTCATCGCGAACGACACACGGGTATTATGCATTATGAATCAGGTCACGTGTTTTCTTTTGTCTCTCTGGCATATTGTTTTTATTTTTGGTGTTGACTATTATGTGTGCTTGTGTGTGTTTGTGTGTTTGTGTGTGGGTGTGTGTGTGTGTGTGTGTGTGTTTGTGGTGTGTGTGTGTTGCGTGCGTGCGTGCGTGTGCGTGCGTGCGTTGGTGCGTGTGTGTGTAGCGCGTGCGCGCGCGCGCGTGTGTGTGTGTGGTTGCGTGTGTGTTGTGGTGTGTGTGTTTGTGGTTTGTGTGTGTGTGTGTGTGTGTGTCTATGTGTTTGTTTTGTGTGTTGCGTGTGCGTGTGCGTGTGCGTGTGTGCTTGTGTGTGTGTGTGTGGCGCGCGACAAGCGTGGTGTGTGTGTGTGTGTGTGTGTGTGTGTGTTTGTGTGTGTGGTGTGTGTGTGTATGTGTTTGTGTGTGTGTGGTGTGTGTGTGTGGTGTGTGTGTGTGTGTGTGTGTGTGTGTGTGTGTGCTCTCTTTATTTATTGTATGTGTGTGTGCGCGTGTGTGTGTTTTGTGTTGTGTATGGTGTGTGTGATTTGCTGTGTGTGTGTGTGTGTGGTGTAAGTCGCACGCGCGCGGATGTTCTCACAGAAAAGACACACGCATATAGAATCTATCTATGGAATCACCACACCGATAAACACATATCATGTCAACCGTACACCCACGTACACCACTGTGTTATAATAGGGCTTCACCCCCCGCACAAGCACATGTGCACACGCATACACGCACACACATCACACACACACGCACGCACACACGACACGCACGCACTGACAACGCGTGCACCACACACAATCTACAGTCATGCCATTAAGTAATCACCACTATGCTATCCTTCAACTTAGCCTAATGTGGTGTGTGTGTGGCATATAATGCTTTTGTGTGGTGTGCATGTGCTTGGGTGTGTGTGTGTGTGTGTGTGTGTTGTGTGTGTGTGTGTGTGGTGGTGTGTGTGATGTGTGTGTGTGTGTGTGTGTGAGTGTGTGTGTGTGTGAGTGTGTGTGTGTGTGTGTGTGTGTGTTGTGTGTGTGTGTGTGTGTGAGTGATGTGTGTGCACAGTGTGTGTGTGTGCTGTGTGTATGCATGAGTGTGTATGTGTTGTGTACCTTTGTGTGATGTGTGTGGTGTGTGGTGTGCAATTTGTGTATGTGTGTGTGTTGGTGTGTAGTGTGTAAGTGTGTGTGTGGGTGTGAGTGTGTGTTGTGTGTGTGTGTCTCTGTGTGTGTTGTGTGTGTAAGGTGTGGTGTGTGTGTGTGGTGTGTGTAGTGTGTGTGTGTGTGTGAGTGTGTGTGTATGTTGTGTTTTGTGTTGTGATGTGTGTTGTGTTGTGTGTGTGTGTGTGTGTGTGTGTGTGTGTGTGTGTGTGAGATGTGTGTGTTGTGTGTGTGAGGTGGTGTGTGTGTGTGTGTGTCAAGTGAAGTGAATTCTCTCGTAAAATGACTTAGTATTGGCAACGATAAAAGTAATAACTTATAATTTTTTTTTTAATTTTTTTAATTTTTGCAACAGGTGTGTGTGTGTGTGTGTGTGTGTTGTGTGTGTGTTGTGTGTGTGTGTGTGTGTTGTGTGTGTGTTGTGCATTGGTGGCGCGATATCGTGAGTGTGGTGTGTAGTCGCAATTCGTGTCATGATAACTCGAAGACAGAGAGAAGAAAAAAAATACTGGAAATCGGCCCCAATTTCTTTCTTGCTCCGGGTACATCCCCACTCTTTCAAACGACAGGGGAGACTTCAGAACAATCTCTGGTGTTGATGGTAGGTCCCCCCCCCCCCCCTCCTAGAGAAAGTAGGGTCTACCTAACCCCAAGAGCTTGCAGCGATTTTAAGGCTTGCTCGCAACGCCTCCAAGGTCGAGGCAGTCTTTCACGCAAGGAAAGAAAGCAAATACTTTTTTCCATGCCCTATTTGTGTTGAAAACCATTGATCAGACGTCCTCTCACTATCCCACTTTAAATTATGTTGGCTATATTGATATAAGGGTAGATATATTCATTTGTGATATTATTCCAATAATTTGGACATCATAATTATTAATTTTAGTCTTCCATGTAATTGTTGTAACTATATTCTTTTTTGTATATAGTTTAATCAATGTTATTAAATCACTACTTTGGCGTTGGTTCCGTGACTGCTACACTTTTCTGTATAGTGTGGAAATTGCGGGACTTTCTGTGTGCACTGCCTCCGGGCATTGCCTCAGTGTCCGTTCCACCATCTTTGTATTTAACGAATGTCCCATGTGTGTCTGTTCCATACGGAGAGGACGTAAAGCAAACCATTTTTCATTCATTCATTATTGTTAGGTACTGACGCCGGTCAGACTTCATTTTTCAAACGAAAGACAAATTATTGTAGCGTGAAAAAGATTGATGACTCGATTTCTGTCGAATACCAGCTAGTTTACTCTCTCTCTCCATCTCTCTCTCCGTGTCCATCTCACTCTCTCTCTATCTCTCCTCATCTCTCTCTCTCTCAGTTTATTATTGGCGCCTGATTGGAGGTCTATAGTATATTTATCGCCAACCACTGACATAATGACGCTTTGGCTGCCCACTGGAGATGACTCTCCGTGCTATATCACTCTCCGTTGTCAAATAAAGAGGCATAATAAAATAACTATATTTAATAGAAAAACCCTTTTCTTCTTCCCCTCTCCCCCCTTCCCAATAACTATAGTTCTGTGCAATGTCCCCATTAATGTGCCTTCGAACCGATAGGACGTAAAACAGTAATACTCATTCATAAAGAGGCGCATCAATGTTTTTTTCAAAAAGCGGGCACTAGCTAGAGCGAGACGAGAAAAAAGAGCGATGCGAGTTTCGTTGCTAACACATGACTCTCAATTACAATCTTGTACCTGCTGTGAATGTGGCTTAAGGAAATAGCTCCATCTAAACACCCCCCATCTGACAGAATACATTCAAAGGCTGTTTGTTAGACTTAGCAGCATGGTCTTTGATGTATTGTATTTTTACGACTAAAGGCGCACCTGATTGTAAAGGCGCCCCCCCCCCAATTTTTTTACAAAAATGTTTGTTTTTTATACGTTCTTACTAATATTACAGTCCACATTATAAGGCGCAGGGTCTCATTCTAGGAAAAAACAGCATCGCCTTATTAATCCGTAAAATGTTTTCCAGTTAGTGCGGCCAGCATCACTATTACCCGACTCACGGCAACCTGAAACGCGCCACTTTAATCACGGTCGGCTTCTAACCCGCCATTGAACTGACGTAACAAATCATCCCGGGGCGTCAGCACCAAGCCTAGGCTGACGCAGCCTTGCTCCACACGTCATTTTGGATAGTCGGAGCAAGGGCTGCGTCCATCCTCAGTGCTTGGTGCTGACGCCCAGGGATGGATTTGTACGTCACATTGGCGGGTTTGGAAGGCCCGCGTGTATTTAGTGGCGCGTTTTCATGTGCGTGAGTCGGTATATGATGCTGCGCATGCTAACTGAAAACATTTTTTTCGGTCTAACTAAGGGATGCTTTTTTCCTAAACTGAGATCCCCTGCGCCTTATATGTGGACTGATAAAATAGTAAGAAAACTATACTGTGACAACATTTTTTAAAAAAATTGGGGGTGCGCCTACACATCAGGTGCGCCTTGTAGTTTTCGTAAAATACTACATCAAAGACATGCGTAAGCTCTAACAAACAGCCTTTGGAATGTATTCTGATGGGGGCTGTTTAGATGGCGCTATCTTCCTTAGCCTTCACAGCGAGGTAGTTATTGTAAATTGAGAGGCATTTTGTTAGTACGAAACTCTCATACTCGCTCTTTTTCTCTGTCTCGCTCTAGCTCGCCCGCCTTTTTGCAAAAAACATGATGCGGCCATCTTTATGAATGATATATTAATGTGTTTACGTCTCTCGGTCGAAGCCATAATGGGCATTGCTGTAACTATAGTTACTGGGGAAGGGGGGAGAGGGGAATAGAAAAAGGTTTTTTCTATAATATAGTTCTTTTATTATGCTCTTGTATTGACAACGAGAGTGATATAGCACGGGAGAGTCATCTCCAGTTGGGCGGCAAAAGCGCTCATTGTCCAGTGGTTGGCGATAAATATACTATAGCCTCCAATTAGGGGCCAATAAATAAAATGAGAGAGAGAGATAGAGAGAGAGAGAGGAGAGAGAGAGGAGAGAGAGAGGATGTAACTCTAGCTGGTATTCGACAAAATCGGTCATAATCTTTTTTCACGCTACATAATTTGTCTTTCTCGTGAAATGATTCGACCGGTCATTGACTAACATAATGAATGAAATGAAAATGGCTCGCTTTACGTCCTCTCCGATATGGACAGACACATGGGACTTCGTAATACAAGGATGGTGTGAACAAAACATATAGCCACTGGAGGCCATGCCGGAGGCAGTGCAACACCACAAAGTCCCGAAATTTCCAACTATACAGACTAAAGGTGTAGCAGTCACCGGTAACCACGCCTCAAGTAGTTGATTTTTAATAACATTGATTAACAATATACAAAAAGAATTAGCTTACAAAATTAGCATGGAAGACCTAAAAATAAATAATATGCAAAAAAAATTCCCAAATTATTGGAATAATATCCTCACAAATGAATATATCTACTTAATATACAATATAGCCAATAAATAAAGTGGGAGTGAGAGACGTCCTGATCAATGGTTTTCCACACAATAGGGCATGAAAAATTATTTGCTTTTCTTTCCTGCGTGAAAAGACGCCTCGACCTTGGAGGCGTTGCGCAAGCCTAAATGCTGCAGCCTGGGGTTAGTTAGACCCTACTTTTCTCTCGGGAGGGGGGTGTGGGGTACTACCATCAACACCGTTGTTCTGGAAAGTCTCCCCTCGTCTTGAAAAGAGTGTGGGAGGTACCCCGGGCAAGAGGAATTTCGCGGGCCAGATTTCAGGTATTTTTTTCCTCTCTCTCCTGTCCTGGAGTTCATGAACGAATTGCGCCTACACACACACTCACGATATCGCGCACAATGCACACACACACACACACCACACACACACACACACACACACACACACACACTACACACACACACACACCTTTTTGCAAAAATTAAAAAAAATAAAAAAAATTTCAAGCTTATTCTTTTATCGTCAATAAAGATCATTTTCACTTCACTCACTTCACTTGACACACACACACGACACAACACTCACACACACACACACACACACTCACACACACGACACACCACACACACCCACACACACACACACCACACACACTCACACATCCACACCACACACCACACACTCACACACACCACACACACTCACACCACACACACACACACACACTCTCACACACACACACACACACACACACACACACACACACACTCACACCACACACACAACTCACACACACACACACACACACACACACACACACTCACACACACACACACACCACAATCCACACACACACACACACACTCACCACACACCACACACACACACACACACACCTCAACCCACCACACACGACAACACACACACACACACACCACACACTCACACACACACCCACTCACACACACACACACACCACACACGTCACACACACACACACACACACACACACACACACACACACACACACACACCACACAAGCACATGCACACACACACAAAAGACATATCACACACACACACATAGGCCTAATGTTTGGAAGCAGCATAGTGTGATTAATTAATGGGATGACTGTAGTATTGTGTGTGTGTGCGTGTGCTGGCGTGCTGTGTGTGTGCCGTGCTGTGTGTGTGTGTGTGTTGTGCGATATCGTGTGCGTGTGCGTGTGCGGGGGTGAGCCTATATAGGTAGTGTAGACGTGGTGTACGGTTGTGTGCGTATGTGTTTATCGGTGGTGATATTCCATTATGTAGATTCTATAATGCGTGTGTCCTTTTCTTGTGAGAACATCCGCGCGCGTGCCTTACACACACACACACACACACACACACACACACACAACACACACACAACACTACACACGCGCACACACACATACATACATACACACACACACACACACACACACACACACCACACACACCACACACCACCCACACACAACCACTACACACCCACACACACTACACACAACACACACACACACACACACACACACACACACACGCGCGAGCGCACACACACACAAGACCACACAAGCACACACGCACAACGGCACACGCAACACTCAGCCACACACACAAACAAAACACACACACACCACACACACACACACCCAAACACACACACACACACCACACACACTACACGCACTACACATCACACAGCGCGCGCGTCGCGCAACGCGCAACAACTCACACGCACACGCACGGCACGCACTACGCACGCACGCACGCACACTACACCACACACACACGACCCACACGACAACACACACACACACACACCAACACACACACACACACACAAGCACCTATAGTCAACACAATAAATCACATATGTGCACATAGAGAGACAAGATAAAAACACTGCATGATTCATAAATATACAATAATTACCTGTGTGTCCGTATTCCTGACGATGACAGCCCATGTAGCAGAGAGTGGGTGGTACATACGGCTATTCGGAAACTGAGCTAAGATGTTGTTCGGTAGTGATGATCATGAAGCCTTGCCAGGGTTCACACAAGGCCAACCAATTCCATGTTGGGCATGAAGCACTAGAGCCAGATGAAGACCCCCCCCCCCCCTATAATTTGAGAGTCAGAGTCTTCCATACGAAAGACTAAGCTGCACACATGGATATTCAGTGATGCTCTCGAACTCATTTTATTGTACAGTCTTCTACTTTACTAGGGCAGTGTGTAAGATTGGCACAGTCGGGTATCGCGTTCGCTACGTGTCAAGTAAACCCGAGTTCGAACTGGCGTGCTTACTTGGGGATTTTTTCCTCGCTCATTCTTGCACTAGGCCCTTGAACATTAAAAAAAAACAAACCGGTCTTGAACCGTGGAGTCTTTCGGATGGGAGACGATAAACCGAGGTCCCGTTGCCCATGGCACTTATCATACGCTAACCCTGTGGCAACGAAAAAGTTGTCATTTGGTGAAATTTAATCTCCTTTACTACATGGCTCCTACTAGGGAAGATGGGGTAAAAGCGATGGGCGGGTAAGAAGCCCACCCCAATATCTCATGAATAAAGAAAAATTTCAGTCGTTTGCCCTGAGAGAATGCTAGACGATACGCTCGTCTCATAGGGCAAGTAATGGAGATCTACAATTTGCTTCATTTCATGATAGATATTGGGTGGGCGTTCTTACCACGCCCTGCGCGTGTTTTTTTTTTACCCCGTCTTCCACTACTTTATATCTCCACTGCAACGACACCTTTTGCAAGAGTGAATGTCCTTGGTGGGTGGGGGAAGCATGCTTAGTACTGACCAGTACAAGGGAATATAACTCTCAGCTCAATACCCTATTTGAGGCACTGAATGCTGCCTTTTGCGAAGAGTGAATGCCCTTTTTGGATACGACGCAACAAGGGATTAACCGGACTGCTTGCCGTCAAGGGAGTTACTAGTTGCAGTGGCCACTTTGTTCACACGGAGAAAAGTGTGAAAAACAAACAGACAGTGGCAACATTCTGTGAAGAATAACCTTCTCAAACAAACAACACAATGGATCACGGATATTACGGCTACTTAAATAATCATAGGCCTAGATATCCGAATTTCCTGAATTGTATGGCAATCCAGATTCACATCTTTAATCCAAAGACACGGAGGCAAAGCAAAGACAGACAAACGAAATGTTATAAAAAACAAAAAGAAAAAATAAGACAAACATAAATTTTAAAAAATTGTTTAATTGTGGCCCTATTTCTTGACCAGCGGTCCAAAATAAAGAGGAACATTTTCTTTAGTGGTAGGCTGCCTCGACCCAGTTTTCGACCACCACAACAACAACAGAAACTATTTTAAGATTAAAGGCCCAGCACGTCACGTGTCAAAACTGGTTTTCGTGGGCTGTTTCCTCTTATAGCTGGTAGAAATCTTAAAGCACCACCAGATCACGTGTCAATATCATTGGGTTTTATGCGACGCCGTTTTTTCACTCTTATAACCTGCAATAAATCTTGTTTTGACCATTCTGACTCCCATATAAATGGCCCCCAAATTTCGTAACCGACACATCAGTGTTAAAGAGCAGCCCACATTTGAATATGGAGGAAATTCGTAATGTGAGTCACAGCAACCACAGAGTAATACAAGGGATTAATAGTGGTGCGTCCTGGGTGTCCTTTGTACAGATACCAGACGCGCCCCGATTTTAGAAGTCCTTTGTTTTTTTCTGGTAGTGTGACCCACATAGAAATGCCCCATTGAGTCACAAATTGTAGGCTGCTCCTTTAAAAGGAAGTATCGCTTTCAATTTTGGTGGGGCATTTGTATGGAGTTCACACTTATCAAACAAGATTTTCTTACTCACTATAACTATATAAAGGGACAAACACGTGAACACGTGAGTCTTGACACGTGAGCTGTTGGTTCTTTAAATTTAGCCATCTCGCATTTTTTAAATGCAGAACACGGGCCGCCACACTACACTAATTACGATTCGACCCCATACAAAATACGATCCGATTGTGACGATTGGTTTTGTGAGTCGTGATTCATGTGAAATACTTCCTTGGTCTTTAAAATAATTCTATTATTTTCGGGGGGGGATGTACACTGTATTGGTGAAGACGGGGTCAAAGTCAATATGTTGCCTGTCGATGAGAACTCGAACGCTAACTGTAACACTCGTCTTGCTGGGCATAAACTTTGACTGAAATGTTCTTCATTCCATTATATTGGCAATGGCTTATTACCCGCCCTGCTTTTTACCCCGTCTTTTAACCCTAATCGAGTAGACGCCGTATATACAGGAATCAAGTCTGACTGTCAATACAGCTATTTCATCAGATTCGCCGTTGACGGGGGCTACAAACATATAGTGCACATAACTAAATAAAAAGGATTTCATCTCGAATCTTTAGACAATAGAATTTCCCGCGAATCATGCCTCACAAGATGTCTCACACAATCGATCGCATTGGGGTTGAATCGTAGTGCGGTGTAGCGGACGCTCAAACGCTGGGGCCCGTTTCACAAGGGCTAACGTTCTTGCGCGCTCGCTCAAATCGGCAAAAACGGTTCTAAGAAACACTCTCGTTTTGCCGATAGTTCGCGTGCGTTTGTTCTTGCCAAACACCGTGAGCAAGCGGCTCAGCTATCCGGCTAGTAGGGGTTCATTCGTTTTCTTGTTAGTTCTGATTGGTCCATTAAATTTGTTTTTAAATAAATAACACAATTTGACAAATCAGACAAGAGCTGGTAATAGTTCTTACTGAAAAAAAAAACGTTTTCTAAGAGTAAGTGTTTTCGTAAGGCCCAATTTTGTGGCGTAAGCACTTTGTTATTATACGCGCAGGAACGACCGTTATAATCAAAGAAACCTAAAACGCCAGGGGGTAAACTAACACTAGGGCTAACGTTACGATAAGCGCCTGAACGCCAACATCAGGCAAGAAATAACGGTACTTAATGAAACACCATGCTGTGCTTATATGACCGAGAATGGGTTCTTATTCAAAAACGTTGTTTGTGCTACTACACTCAATAAGTAGCTGCTTGTATCTATATGCGAAAAACTGTTATATCCACGTCGCTTGCAATGGTGATAGGAATACGTATTACTTGTTTGGTTATGATATGGAATCCTTAAAAATTTTGGATTAATAATAGACGTATTCATTTGTTATTGGGTTACCTAACCTCAGGACAAATTATGCGTGTAATATTCATTAACAAGCCGGAAACATGTGTTGTCTCTAAAAGTAGTTTCTTTAGACCCTTTTGGCGTAACAAGATATTATGCCTGTGGCAGAACCGTGGTCGTCTATCGAGAAACTAGATATCCCTGCCCTCGCTTAGTGAGTTGAAGGTTGTACCCTTAATACAAACTAGCATGTATGTTTCGTGGCCATCGGTCGTTTCATTCAGTTTCGACAGACGACAAAAAAAATGACCACAGACCACCGGCAAAAAAACTGTAATTTATGGTGAACTCTTGATCACCTCACTTTCAATGTGTGATCTAACTTAACGTTGGGCCTCCCCAATAATATTTCCATATGCTATTGCCACGTCCTTATTTCCAAACTCTAGTCTTTTAGTTTCTTGTTTCTTTTCGGATTTCTTGAGTATGTTCTTCTTCTTCTATTATCTGCATAGGGCACTATCGTTAGACGTAACGTAAGCGCCTACGTAATTTGAGACTGGACCTATCTTTGCTTTCTAGTGAGTGTATCGTTGATACTCACATTACATCGTGGTTTTCTTCTATCTGTAATGTGGTTAGGCCTAATGTAATACTCTTTCTTTGGTTATATGAATTGGTGACATGCCACCTTCTCTCAACGAAAAAGAGAGTTTGCACATTACTGTTCAAGATCAGTTTAGGATTATAGTTTTCTACACATAAGCTCCGTTGCAATCCCACTTACAAATGGATATCATTCGGTTTGAAAGGTGATTGGGTGTCGGTTTATCAGTGGGTGTGTGTGTGTGTGTGTGTGATGTGTGTGTGTGTGATGTGATGCGGTTTGTGTGCGACGGTAAGTGCGTGTGCGGCTGCGTGCGATGTGCTCATGCGTTGACTGTGGCGTCGTGTACGTGCGGTGCAGCGTGTGTCCTCGCGCGCTGTGCCGTGGCGTCGGCTCGTGTCATGCAGCGTTGCTGCGATGTTTGTGTGTCACACTTATCGGTTTGCCAAGAGCAGGATATTTATATATGTTTGGTATAACAAGCCTATATGGTCATAAGGACTCATCAATCATCCAACCTCTGTCGTCCAGCTCCTCTCAATTCCTTAGACTCCAGTCTGTTCGTCATGATATTACATCGGTCGGCAAGATGGGAGGCCTACTTGGGATTATTTCGCTTTTTATATTTACCGTCTACCGCTGCTCTTTCTCCATCTTCCCTTCTTACTATACTGTGGGAGCTTGCTGCTCGGCATATCCAATTGAAGTGGTTTTATGGTCTACGGCTCTACTGGCAAATGAAAAACTGCTCATAATTGTGTGATATGCTCGTCTGTTGAACCGTTCTGGGTTTTGTTCTTGCTCTGTTCTCGAACGCACACCTTTATTTTTAAAAAAATTGTCTCATACCTAAGTTACTCAAAAAGAAAATCAAAACTCTCAATCATCAGGTCTCTCATACTCTCTCCTTGAATTTCAATTATTACTGAATTCAGCAAAAATGGCTCATAATACATCACAAAGTAGCGTTTCAATTTTATAGGACGTTTTTAAAGCGAATTAACATTATCGTCCATCTTTGAACTACCGACTACTAGGTCACCACTGAAATGGCATAAGCTAACGTTTTTCAAGAAGTTTAAATAAAGTTATCTCTTCTGTCCGTTTTGTAGAGACACTTGTGACTGAGATATTCATGGGTCCTGCAACGGAACACACCTCTTCTGCAAGAGTGAATGCCCTTGGAGTCTCGTGGGGGAGTGATGGTTCAGTACGGACCAGACAGGGGATAACTCTCCCAATAACCCTATTTGATGCCACTAATGGCTGCCTTTCGCAAGAGTGAATGCCCTTTGTCAGTACGGACCTAGCAGAGCATTACTCTCACTGGTCAAGGGCGGTTAATCACCCCTGTTGCAAAGGCCTTCCTACAAATAGACCTATTTCAATCAACCTATCTCTGTTCCAAATTGACAATGCTTCTTTACATCCGAAAAGCAAATCGCTGATTATTAGGTTGTTTCTGTACTTGATTGAATAAAAGCATTCGAATTAGGGGAAGCCGGCGGGTAAAAAGCGCATGGCGGGTAAGAAGCCCCCCCAATTATCTCATGAAATTGAAGGCAAATTTCAGTCTCATTTTGCCCATGAGACGAGCGTTAATGTCTAGCATTCGTCTCATGGCAAATTTTGACGAAATTTTCTTTGATTTTTATGATATCATTGGGGTGGGCTATGACTGATAGTCTACCAAAACACTGTGCCAACTGAATTTAAGAAAAGAAGAAAATATCTCGCCAGCACTATTATACGGGCACTAATGCCATCATAGGGAACAAAGAAAGGCAAAATTTGATTATAGAATATACCCATTTACTCAAAAAAGATGAAGAAGTTAATCAAATAGTTTTCTGCCGTTCGACTTTCCTTTAGATTCAAATATTCAAATCATCTAAAAATTTACACTGATGGTTCAGTCTTTATAAACGTCAGACAGTGGAAGCGGTTGGGTGTATTCCATCACTTTAGAATAGAAAAGTCATACTATTTTAGGCAAAGGCATTTCAATATTTACTTCTGAAAAGTAATCAATAATGCGAGCTTTAGAATTTGTTTATGATCTACCATATTCTTTACTAACAGTTTAGTTTTGTGTGGATTCAAAATCAGGTTTACAAACTCGAAATCAAAGTAACAGTAACTCGTAACGACATTGTCTTTGAATTAAACACTTGATTCAAACTGAAACTGATTTTCATTCTATAAAAAAGGTTCGTGTTCTCCAATCTCTGTCCCTAACTTCTGTCCAACTTGGAACACTTCTGCTTATTCAGACCTCTACTACCCGTGCGCAAAATCTAGGCGTTGTACTGGACCAGACACTCTCTTTTCAAAGGGTCCACATTTCTTCTGTTGCCGTGCTTTGCTATTTGGAGCTTTCGGCGCATCAGTTTCTGTACGTCCATCTTCTATCCTGAAGAAGCCACCAAACCTCATTTCTGACGCTTGTTGTTTTGATGTACTTGATACTGTAATTCTCTCCTTGCTGGCTGCCCACAAAATCTCCTGATTAAATTGCAGAAAGTCCAAAATAATGCTACTCGCCTCGTCCTGAAATGCCCGATGACCTCTCATGTTTCTCCTTTGCTTCAACCTCTCCACTGGCTCCCTGTTGAAAAGTGCATTGAGTATAAACTTTCTCTATTATTTTACAAGTCGCTGAATGGTTTGGCCCATCATATCTCTCTGATCTTCTATCGATTCATACTCCCACTAGACTGCTTCGCTCCTCCTCTGACACTCACGTTCTGCAGATCCCCCTTTTCCGTGCCAGAACTCTTGGCGAACATTCTTTTTCTTTCCAAGCTCCCTCCTCATGGAACGGCCTCCCTTCTGCACTCCGAACCACAAACAGCCTCTCTTCTTTCAAGTCCTCCCTCAAAACAACTCTCTACAAAACATAATCTTTCTCCTCCTCCTCCTGCAAAGGTTTTCCATTGAGTCATGTGTGTGCGTGCGCACGCGCGCGCGCACGCGCGCGCGCGTGTGTGTGTGTGTTTGTTGTGTGTGTGCGTGTGGGTGTGTGTGGGTGTGTGTGTGTGTGTGTGTGTGTGTGGGTGTGGGTGTGTGTGTGTGTGTGTGTGTCCTCAAGTTCGTGTGAGTGTTTTGTGTGTTTTCTAGCTTTTCATCAGTTTTGTTAGTATTGTTTTTATCATGATTGTAAGCGCTTAGGGCTTTTGTTAAGATTAAGCGCCCTAAATATTCATTATTATTATTATAGTATTATATTATTATTATTATTATTATTAGTGTATTGTATTGCAAAAGGTATTGTATTGATTTGTTGTGGGTGCCATCTCATGTCGTGGACTTTCTTTTTGGAAAATTGAAAGGTTGCTGATAGAGGCTTCCAGTTTAAAAGAGGGGATTTTATTAAAACTCTAACATGGTTCTTAAATGAGGAGGAAAAAACTGGGCATAATTAAAAAACCCACATGAAATTCTATCTGGTTTATTTGGAAAACATTCTTTTTATTTTAACATAAAAAAAACTCATCTGACTTAAAGAATACTAAACATTTTTATGCAAACAGAAAGATCGAGAGGGTTAGCTTTAGGTGTACAAGGGATAAACGGACTTCAAATCATGTGAAAAAAAAAACTAAAAAAATTACATTGGAAAACTAAAAAACTGGTCTTTGTAGTGATAAATTTATCAATTCAATTTTCCACTTACTACTAGAATGCCCAGTATTGCTCTCTTAAATATCGGAAATGATCCAATATGGACTTTGTTTTTTCGTAAGTATGACCCTAATACCAAAGATATTTTATATGACGCAGAAATTGACATTACTGTATTTGCAAAAAGCAATGCTGTCCTCAACTATGGGAAGACGACTGTAGAGGTTTTCTTTTACTTTTTTTAATATGTCGTTCTTATGCATGTTATTTTACCTTCTGTTTTTTTTCTTTCTTTTTTTTCCCCCAAAAAATGTTTGCATGCTGTCTAAAATCACGATCTATGTGAAAAGACTTTAAATTAAACTTCATTAATTCAAGAAAAAACAAAGAGAAAAGACAAGCTTGGAGGCCGCGATGCTAATCATCTTAAAAAAAAAATTGACCTTACCTGACCTTTCTTTGCGGATTAAAAATGAAAAGAAAAGTAATGTTTGTATGCATACTAAATAATGTTCTAAGAAACATATGCCTAAAACTTTTAAACAAAATCCTTTTTCTGCATAACAAGCTTTGTTAACACTCCAGTGATATGGGCATATGGCCTAATCATTAATACCATTCCATTTCCAATGTTCTTTCTTCTTGTCCTAGAACTTTTTTCGTCTGGCTTTCATCTCGTTTGGGGGAACCATAAAGAACCGTCGGTTGGTTTTTCTTTCCCAAAATTAGTATACTGTTTTTGGGATTCTAAACTGTTCGCATGACACATTTTTAGGGGACAGTGAGTCGGTAAACGGAAGTGGCAGAAATGTGGGTCCAAACTACTTTCCGGAAAACCCATCGTGATTTCACAACAATATCACTCTCACAGTCCTGCAGGAGAGACTGGAATCAGTGATAGGCTGAAATAACGAAATCGATGGGGCCAAAAGAGATTTGAAATTAGTTAACTGCATCAAGTATTTAGGGCTTTCATCTCCAGCACCTTCGAGTCCAATAGTATGCGAAGCATCGAAGAGAATGTGTTTGAAGCTGCAGAATTAGAGGATCACTTTGGTTCTGAGGAAATGGACAACAGGGTCGGAAGGTTGTTAATATCGAAATCTATTATTTTATCTTCACACGCGCACACGCACGCACACACCAACCCCCACACACACACTACTGGCGCGCATGCACGCGCGCGCACAGACAGACTCGTTCACCGCACAACCACACACACGTGTTTTTCGCAGAGCTTCTGACAGTTTTCCAACTTTATCTTTATGGGTCCCCTGATTGCAGAAAAGGATGAGGTCATTTTTAAAATAAGGGACCAGTAATGTGCTCTTCAGATTGTTTTTGGACTACATCATACATGAGTTATGACCATTGCTGCACAAAACCAGGCCCCTGACAGTTGACGCTCTGAAAATAAAAATGGGGCTCATACACTGCAGTTTCTCTGCTCCTGACTTGTGTACTGAATTTGCATGTGGCCACACATAACAACTAGAATTATCGCCTTTGCATGTCAACGAAACAGTGGATAGGCTGAAGCATCTTAAAATGATCTGCTTTCACTTACGTTTGTTATCATGTCCTCCACCCTACAAGAAGTTTAATTCCCTTGTGCGTCATCTGAGAGCAGTATAAAGTCTGGAGTTGCCATGGCCGCTGTGTAATCCATGGGTTTGGTTTCGACCAGCTGGTCCATGATTTTGTATCCTTGGGAAGACATACATATATACTCCTATTTCCTGTCCTTCGGATGAGAACCTAAAGCAAGGTCTCCGTGTGCGAATACGCACACCAAGATCTGCGCGCAAGTTAAAGTCCGCATTCCACTATTCAGTTACGAGTAGGCCGTGTCAGCGTGCAAATCTGTCGACTCTTGCAAATCTGTCGCTCGCTACTATGAGAGGTGTATTTGCGACATTCAACAAATTTCACATTTTTCCGTACTTGAACCATTTACCTAAGCCCTAACCTTCCCTAACCCGGAAAAATGAAATTTGTGGTTCATGGCTCAATGTCGCAAATGCGCAATACAGGACTCTCATAGTTAGCGAGCTACAGATTTGCCGAGCGACAGATTTGCACGCCAAGGCCGTAGTGTGCCGGTGGAATGGATGGACAGGAACTCAAAAAGCATGCACCCTGTGCGCCAATTGCCATCTAAAACGAAGACTTTGGGCATGGGGCAGGATAAACATCCCCAATCAAAAGAAAAAGAAACACTAGAAGCCCTCATCATGTTTGAGATTATTTGAAAACAAAGAGTTTTCTTAAAATGTTCTCCA
>JAGGCT020000035.1:73541-88541 GCA_017654935.2 Phymorhynchus buccinoides
GGAGGGAGAAAAAGAGAGAGACCACTGTGCCGCACTTACCCCGCCCCCCCCCCTTGTGCGCACCCACCTCCTTCTCCTGCTCTGCTCCCCGGGCCCCGGCGGCGCGCCACCCCCCGGTGGGCCACCCTCCCTCTCCTGTCTGCCCCTGCCCCGCCGCGTCTCCTCGGTCCCTCCCCCCAGCTTCGGGCCGGCCCCCCCCCCACCCACCCCCCCCCCCACCCCCCCCCCCCCCCTCGCCCTCCCTCCCCCCCCCCTCCCCCCTCCCCGTCCCCCCCCGCCCTGCGCCGCCCCTGCCTCGTGTCCCCCCCCCCCCCCCCCCCCCCCCCTCCCCCTCCCCTCTCCCCCCCCCTCCCCCCCTCCCCCCCCGCCCCCCCCTGCCCCCCCCGCCCCCCCCCGCCCGCGCGCGCCACGCCCGCCCGCCCCGCCCCCGCCCCCGCTCGCGCCCCCCCCTCCCTCTCCCCCCCCCCCCCCCCCCCCCCCCCCCCCACCCCCCCCCCCCCCCCACCCCCCCCTGCTCTTCTCCCCCCCGTCCCCCTCCCCCGCCACCCCCCCCCCCCTCCCCCCCTTACCCCTCTCCCCCCCCCCCCCCCCCCCCCCCCCCCCCCCCCCCCCCCCCCCCCCCCCACCCCCCCCCCCCCCCCCCCCCCCCCCCCCCTCCCCTCTCTCCCCCCCCCCCTCCCCCCTCTTCCCCCCCCCCCCCTCCCCCCCCCCCCCCCCCCCCCCCCCCCCCCCCCCCCTCCCCCCCCCCCCCCCCCCCCCCCCCCCCCCCCGCCCCCCCCCCCCCCCCCCCCCTCCCCCCCTCCCCCCCCCCCCCCCCCCCCCCCCCCCCCCCCCCCCCCCCCCCCCCCCCCCCCCCCCCCTCCCCCCCCCCCCCCCCCCCCCCCCTCCCCCCCCCCCCCCCCCCCCTTCCCTCCCCCCCCCCCCCCCCCCCCCCCCCCCCCCCCCCCCCCCCCCCCCCCTCCCCCCCCCCCCCTCCCCCCCCCGCCCCCCCCCCCTCCCCCCCCCCCCCCCCCCCCCCCCCCCCCCCCCCCCCCCCCCCCCCCCCCCTCCCCCCCCCCCCCCTCCCCCCCCCCCCCCCCCCCCCCCCCCCCCCCCCCCCCCCCCCCCCCCCCCCACCCCCCCCCCCCCCCCCCCCCCTCCCCCCCTCCCCCCTCCCCCCCCCCCCTCTCCCCCCCCCCCCCCCCCCCTCCCCCCCCCCCCCTCCCCCCCCCCTCCCCCCCCCACTCCCCCCCCCCCCCCTCCCCCCCCCCCCCCCCCCCCCCCCCCCCCCCCCCTCCCCCCCCCCCCCCCACCCCCACCCCCCTCCCCCCTCCCCCCCTCCCCCCCCCTCCCCCCTCCCCCCCCCCCCCCCTCCCCCCCCCCCCCCCCCCCCCCCCCTCCCCCCCCCCCCCCCCCCCCCCCCCCCCCCCCCCCCCCCCCCCCCACCCCCCCCCCCCCCCCCCCCCCCCCCCCCCCCCCCCCCCCCCCCCTGCTCTCCCCCCCGCTCCCCCGCCCCCCCCCCTCCCCCCCCCCCCCGCCCCCCCCCCCCCCCCCTCCCCCCGCTCCCCCTCCCCCTCCCCCCTTCGCCCCTCTCCCCCCTTTTGCGTGGCCTGGCGCCTCGCGTTTCCTCTCCTCCCGCGCTCCCCCGGCCCTGCTCCTTCGCCCGCGCCGCTCCCCCGTTCCCCCCGCTTCCTGCCTCGGCCCCCTCCCGCCCCTCTCCTCTGCCTGTGTCCCCCCCCCCCCCTCCGCCCCCCTCTTCCTCCTTCCCTCTTCCTGGGCGGATCCTTCTTAGGCTTGCCGCCTCTCCGGGGCCCTGCACTTCCGCCTTGGCCCCTTGCCGGCACCTCCTCCCTCCCCTGTCCTCGCTCCCCTTCTCCCCGCCCCCGCCCCCGTCCTGGCTCCTCCCCCTTTCGCTTCGCCCCTTCTGGCCGCTGGTTTTCTGCCCCGTGCTGGTCCTCTCTCCTCGTCCTCCATCCTCTCGTTACTATAATACTGTTCATCCTCCTACTGTCCTCCTCCTCTCCCCCCCCCCTCTAATACTCTTCTCTCCTCCTCGCTCGTCGCACTTTGTGTCCGCTCGTGCCCGCGCTCCTCCCCTCCCCTCCCCTTCTCCCCTCCCTCGTTCCCTCCCTCCCCCTTGTGCTATCGCCATTGCCTGTCCCTCCCCCTCCCGTCCGGTCCCTCCCCGCCCTCCCCTCCCTTTGGGCCCCCTCGCCCCGTTCTTGGCTCCCCCCCTCCTCTCCCCCCTCTCTCCTGCCCCCCGCTGCCCTCGCCGGCCGCTGCCTCCCCCCCTCCTCGGCTCGTCCCCGCCCCGCCCCCGCCACCCCGGCCCCCGCCCCCGCCCCCCCCCCCCCCCCCCCCCCCCCCCCCCCCCCCCCCCCCCCCCCTGGCCCCCTCCTGTCCCCCCCCCCTCTGTTTTTGGCTGTCCGCAGCCCCCCTCTCGGCCGCTTATCCTTCTGTCCTTGCGCCCTGCTCCCTTCCTGGACGACCCATCCCCGCCCCCCCTCCCCTGCCTCGTCCCGTCCCGTTTTGCCCTGCTGCCTGCCCCCCCCCCCCCGCCCTCCCTTTTCCCGTTCCCTGGGCGCACCCTTCCGCCACTTCGTTGGTCGGCGTTTTCCCCCGTGCGCTTCCTCCCGTCCTTCCCTGCGTGGGCCTTTTGCGGTACACCCCCTCCGGTTCCGCGTCTCTGCCCAGCCGCCTGCGCCCCCCCCCCCACCCACCCCCCCCCACACCTACCCCCCCACCCCACCCCACCCCCACACCCCCCCCCCCCCCCCCTCCCCCCCCCCACACCCCCCCCCCCCCCCCCCCCCCCCCCCCCCCCCTAGACCACCACCCCTCCCCCCCCCCCCCCCCCCCCCCCCCCCCCCTCCCCCCCCCCCCCCCCCCACACCAACCAATTTTTTCCCCTTAAACACTTGTTTGTTCTTCTCAACTGTCCGTATGACTCGGTTGGCGTCGTTTTACCGTCTGTCGTCCACCTCGGCTCGGGCTTCCATGCGGGTCGCTTTTCTTCTTCCATCATTTCTTCACTCTGCCGCATCGTTTCGTACTCATTTCTTCCACCCTCCCCCTTCTTATCATATTTCCGCCCCCCCCCCGTTCTGCCCCCTCCCGCCCCCGGCCCCTCTTTTGTATTTTTCTGCTTGTTTGGTGCTTGTGTGTCTCCGAGGATCGACATACACTCGAAACGACACCCAAACACACCTAACCCCCCCCCCCCACCCCCCACCCCCCACCCACACAGCCCCCCACCTTACCCCCCGCACCCGCACCACCCCACCCTCCCCCCCTGCTTCGCCCGCCGCCCCGCCACGCCCGCGCACCCCCCCCCCCCGCCCGCACACGCCCCGCGCGCCCCACGCCGCCCGCCCGCCCGCACGCACGCCCACACACACACGCAGCAAGCAGTAAGCACATTTAAGTGGATATTCACGTTATCGCAAACAAAATCTTCTTGTTCACAGAAAACCCACACGCACACAGACCCAGATACAGGACACATGCGCATGCACACACACACGAACACAGGCATACCCCCGAGTGCGGCACACACAGAGACACAACCACCACCGCACCCTGACCACACACACACACATCACACAACACCCACACACACACACCACACACACACACACACACACAGAGACACACAAGAACATACACACACACACACACCAACACACACACACACAACACACACACACAAACAACACACACACACACACAACCACATCCAACCCCACTCACCCACCCAGTGAACTACCACCAGCGAAAGCAAAACCGGATGGAAAATGGAATACATCTACAAAGCGAATCCTGGTTACTAAATTTTACCAGGCGAACACAGCTGGACGCTCTGTCTATCAACTATGGCGGCTATTGTATGTGTGGTTGAGATATTCGGGCTACAGACTGTCTGTGTTTGCTGTTCTTCCTGGGATTGGCTTTTATGTCGTCGCTTTGCTGTGCCCTTTGGTTCGGCCGATGATGATGATCGGTTCTTTGATTGTGGATCTGGTCTACGGGCCGGGTACCCGATCAAATGACTAGCAACCAACGATGTCACTACTATCATAGGTGAGTAAGTCTACGACAGACAAGTAAAAGTCCAAATACACGTTTGCTAGTTCACTTTTTGCCTGACAACACAGTGATAGGTAGTGACATGCTTGCTAGAGTATACTTGCTAGCCAATGGGGAAAAGGGTGAATACTAACAACGTGATTCGAGCGTAACTGTAAACTGAACAAAGGTATGCGGCTTGAATTGTGTACTAGTGTGTGGCAGCTCGGCGCAGTCTGTTTGAAAAGAAAGACAAATAAACACCACAAATGCTGATTGCACATACATCGCGCGCGTTTCTTTTGGTTCTGCGTGTGATTTGTTCGGCTATTTCTTCTTCTCAGTCCGAGGAAACTATGATTCTCTCTCTCTCTCTCTCTCTCTCTCTCTCTCGCTCTCTCTCTCTCCTCCCTCTCTCTCTCTCTATATCTCTCTAGTCTCTCTGCTCTCTCTCTTCTCTCTCTTCTCTCTCTATCTCTCGCAATGGTGTGGTTGGTAAGACCTAGTCTATCAGGAGTCGCTGACAGCGAGAGAAAACTACATGGGTTATACATATAAGAATCTTATGTACATCGGGTTTGCTATGTATGGTTTTCAAGGAGTGTCAACCCTAAAGCTTTAAGTGAATTCAAACAAAGACAAAATAGATGCTTTTTACAACATGGTCAGAAAAAATGAATAAGACACGCTACGATCTGTACTGCTCCTTTAAAATGGTCTTGGGCCAGAAAAATATTTTGATGTGATAATCTCTAGGTACAGCCGAAATATGTTTATACGATTAAGGCTCAGGAGTCACTGAATTAAAATGTAACAGATTAGATATATCGATGTTCGTTCGTTGTTGTGCCCTTTATTGTCCTATCACACAGAAGACGAAATACAATTCTTTTTAGTCCAGATTATATAAACCAAAAAAAACACCCAAAAAAAAAACAAAAACAATCTCAGGCATAAGTTTTCCTACTAAAGTGAATCAGAGCTCTTCAAGTCCAAAAGCTATCCATCTTAAACTGAAAGTGACGAAGCGATTTCCAGCTGTAAAGTTTATCTGTATGAATTTAGCATCGGAGAACACTGATCAGTGCCTGATTGGTAAATTCCTGAATGTATTTTTACTTTTTCAGAACTGTCTATTCATAATAATAGGACAAGCCTGTCTTTTCTACCGGTATAAGTAGTATCAAAGTCATTTGACGGGGCATATGTACATACTATGTATTTTTCCCCTTGCATTATCTTTTGTTATTTTTTTCCCTTTTCAAATGTAAATCGTACTTCTGTAGTACGCTGAATGCGTCCCGTAAACTGAATAGTTCAGGTAGATGGAGGCCATTCGGATTTGTGGTAAATACTGTTTTTCTGAACTCTGTCTGTTTATCGTCTACTGCCAGCTTTAAGGTCCCCATGTGAACCCGGAAGTGCGAGTACGTAAAGGGCCGGATAAAGGTACGTATGGGTCCCCAGCAGTCAAGAAAATGCCGGATGGCTAACTTGCATGTGTTGAGCAATTGGGGATAATACCTCAAATTCGCATAAATTACTCTATCGGTAATATCTCGGCTAACCCCTTGGATTTGGACGATCTAGAGTGGTTTTCAGGGTTATGGTGACTCTTGAATCCATTTTATGACATTTCTGAAATTCAAGTGCCGCCACCCGGTTTTAAACCGGAAGTGGCCATATTCAGCCCCAGCGTGGCAATAAGTGAAATAACGTCAAAACTCGTTATAAATTGTCAGGATGTTCTATACAACAAATATGCATTGAACTTATATAATCAAGGTTTTTCTTTATTTTCAGGTAAGCATGGCAGGGCAATATGTCTAATTTGCGCATGCAACGGTAAGGGACACAGAATTAAAAACGTACCCGATCTAAAGGCGTGCTACATACTGCGTCGGAGTGAAGAGCTGGCGAGAGAGCGACACATAACGACTTTATTAAACATATTGTATCATGTGCTACATTGGCCTCTGTATTGGTCACAAATCTGGTTATAGATCATATACCTCTAAGTCTAGAAATGTGACCAAACGCAGTTGACTCAACTCATATTCAGCAGGAAAGCGAATTGTCGCCTCAAGTATTGCCTGTGATTTATCAGAAACACTTGGTTCTGTGGTATTATGTATGATCCTAAAGACCCCCAAAAACCTGGAGGTGGACCCGGTTAGCCAATGCCAGACTGTGGAGAGACCAGGGTTCCGTCCTTCAAAGGGGACGTCCATCTTGTCATAAATGTGATGAGCGCCAGGATGGAATGGGCAGAGGTAGTGAAGATACGGGTGAATGCGTCGTGGACCTGCCGCAGCTGATGCCAATACCACACCACTGCTTACAAAAACTGTAGGAAAGGGGCTATTGATTCAAAGTGAAAGTGCTCGTTGTAAGCCCGTCAATAGTTGCTTAGTGCGTCATTGACCAGATGAAGAGACCGTCAGGACTTGGACTGTGTAGCGTTACATGATTAGATGGGGTAAAATCCGGCGGATCTCAGCAGGAAACAATGATATGCAACCGTTGTGGGATTATTTTGGAGAAAACAAAAAAAAAAGAGTAGGAGTTCTGAGGATGAGGGCTGCTCGGACTATTGTGGTTTTAGACACTCTGTCGCAGCACTCAAACTAGTAAAGAAGCTCAAATTTCGTGATGACGATGATGGATGCTCAGCAAGCTTGTCAGGAGAGTGCGAACCGAGGTCCGGACGATGCCCTGCCCCGTGATATGACCTCGGCATGATTTCAGGGGACACTGAGATGACCATGGCATTCACTACATACGATGCAAAGTCCAACGTTCCATGCTGATGGTGAAGTTTCAGAGCAAGCCCCAAAGTTGTCTGATTCAGCTCCTAAGAGCTGGATGCATGAGCAGTGTCCAAGCGATTGCTTGGGTCACATTTCCTTCCTTGACACCGACTGCAGCATAAGCTGAGAGGGTTGGACTTGTGTTTTGAACGGACCTTGTCATAGAGGAACAGACGAATGTCATATTCACGGGGCAAGGGGATAGTCCGGACCTCTGCTCGCACTCTCCTGACAAGCTTGCACAAGGTCCACGAGGCCATTCACCCGTAGCTTCACTACCTCTGCCCATTCATCCTGGCGCTCATCACATTTATTGCCCACCGGGGGCTGAAATATGGCCACTTCCGGTTTAAACCGGAAGTGGCAGCCATCTTGAATTTCAGAAATGTCATAAATGGATTCAGAGTCACCAATAACCCGGCAAACCACTCTAAGATCGTCCAAATCGGCAAAGGGGTTGCCGAGATATTACCGATAGATGTAATTATGCTAATTTGAGCTAATTATTCAAATTTCTCAACACTTGCAAGTTAGCATCCGGCATTTTCTGACTGCTGGAGATCCATACAGTACATTTCCGCAAAAAAAACCTTACAGTACTTGACACTTCCGGGTTCACATGTTTGGCAAATAGACTATTATGGGCTTCACAGGCCTAAACATTAAACAATTTTGAGTTGAGTTTGAGTCTCTCTCTCCTCTGTTTTATCTCTCGCTTCGGTGTCTCTGTTGTCTCTCTGTCTCTATGTCTCAGTATTATTACTTTTTCACCAAATCCCTCTTCCTCTTTCCTTTTATGTATCACTAATGTAACATTGTACATATGTATACAATACATAATCATTGTATTGTGCAATGATTGATTTTATTGTGTTGATTCGTCTCCAGCTTATGTATGTTAGTTATGTACCTTAATTGGTGTTCTTATATTTATGACGACAGGATGTAAAAAAGCTTTATCAAGCTTACTCTTTATCATCAATAAAGATCATTTTGACTTGACCGAACACACACGCACGCACGCACGCACGCACGCCGCGCGCACGCACGGCGCACGCACGCCACGCACCACACGGCACACACACACACACACACACACACACACACACCACACACAACGGAAACGTCAGATATCGGAATAAAAGGAGACACACACCGGATACTAGACAGCAAATTTGCGCAAGCTTTTAAATGAACCAGAAAAGATAGCACCACCCCTCTTTATCCACCTCTCGTTCTCCACCCCTCTTCTCCACCCTCGTTCTCACCTCCCTTTTTTTCCTCTTTTCCACCCCCTCTTTCTCCACCACCCTCTTTCTCCACAGCGCTCCCACCCTTCTTTCTCCACCCTCGTTCTCAACCTCCTCTTTCTCCCACCCCCTCTTTCTCCACCCCTCTTTCTCCCCACCTCCCACCCCCTCTTTCCCACCCCTCGTTATCCACCACCTCTTTCTCCACCCCCTCTTTCTCCATCCCCTCTTTCCCCACCTCCTCTTTCTCCACCCCCTCTTTCTCCACCCCTCTTCTCACCCCCTCTTTCTCCACCCCCGCTTTCCCACCCCCTCTTCCCACCTCTCTTCTCACCCTCTTTCTCCACCCCCTCTTTCTCCACCCCTCTTTCCCACCCCCTCTTCTCCACCCCCTCTTTATCCACCCCCTCATTCCCCACCCTTCGTTTCTCCACCTCTTTCTTCACCCCCTCATTCCCCAACCTCTCGTTCTCCACCCCCTCATGTCCCCACCCCCTCTTTCTCCACCCCTTCTTTCCCACCTCTTCTCCACCCTCATTCCCCACCCTCTTCGTTCTCACCCTCTTCTCCACCCCCTCTTTCTCCACCCACTTTTCCACCCCCTCTTTCCCACCCCCTCATTCTCCACCCCTTCTCCACCCCTCTTTCCCCACCCCTCCTATCCACCCCTCATTCCCACCCTTCTCGTCTCCACCCTCTTTCTCCACCCTCTTTCTCCACCGCTTCTCCACACCTCTTTTCCCAACTCCTCTTTCTCCCGCCCCCTCTCCCCCCAAAACCCCTCTCTCCACCCATCTTTCCACCCCTCCTTCGTCCACCCTTTTTCTCCACCCCCTTCTTTCTCCACCCCTCTTTTCTCCACCCCTCTTTCCCCCCTCCTCTTCGCACACCCTTCGTTCTCACCCCCGCTGTTTCCACCCCCTCTCCCCCACCCCCTCTTTCTCCACCCTCTTTTCCACACCCCTCCTTTCTCCACCTCGTCTCCACCCCCTCTCTCTCACCCCTCTTTCTCCACCTCTCTTTCTCCACCCCTCTTCACCTCTCTTCGCCACCCTCGTCTTTTCCCCACCCCCTCGTGTCACCCACCCCCTTCTGTGCCACCCCGCTTCTCCACCCCCCGCGTTCTCCACCCCGCTTCCCCACCCTTTGTATCCACCCCCCTTCCCACCCCCTCTTTCGCCACCCCTCTGTTCTCCACCCCCGCTTGCTCCACCCTTATTTCCCACTCCCTCGTGTGCGCCACCCCCTCTTTCCCCCCCTCTTCCCACCCCCTCTTGTCCCACTCCGCTTGCCCCACCCTCTTTCTCCCCCCCCTCTTTCTCACCACTCTTTCGCACCCCCGATTTCCCACCCCTCTCTCCACCCTCTGGCCCCACCCCTCTGTTCCCACCCCCGTCTTCGCCACCCCTCTTTCCCCACCCCGCTTCTCCACCCCCTCTTCTTCCACCCTCTTTTCCCCACCCCCTCTTCTCAACCCCCTCTTCCCCACCCCCTCTTCTCCACCCCTCGCTGTCTCCACCCCCTCTTCCCACCCCCTCTTTATCCACCCCCTCTTCCCCACCCCCTCTGTGTCTCCACCCCTCTTTCTCACCCTTCTGTCCCCACCCCTTTCCCCCCCTCTTGCTAACCCATCTTCCCACCCCTCTTTCCCCAACCCCCTCTTTCTCCACCCCTCTTGCCCCCCCTCTTCTCACCCCTCTTTCTCCACCCCCTCTTTCTCCACCCCCTCTTTCTCCACCCCCTCTTTCTCCACCCCCTCTTTCTCCACCCCCTCTTTCCCCACCTCCTCTTTCTCCACCCCCTCTTTCTCCACCCCCTCTTTCTCCACCCCCTCTTTCTCCACCCCCTCTTTCCCCACCTCCTCTTTCTCCACCCCCTCTTTCTCCACCCCCTCTTTCTCCACCCCCTCTTTCTCCACCCCCTCTTTCCCCACCTCCTCTTTCTCCACCCCCTCTTTCTCCACCCCCTCTTTCCCCACCCCCTCTTTCTCCACCCCCTCTTTCCCCACCCCCTCTTTCTCCACCCCCTCTTTCTCCACCCCCTCTTTCCCCACCCCCTCTTTCTCCACCCCCTCTTTCTCCACCCCTCTTTCCCCACCCCGTCGTTCTCACCCCCTCGTTCTCCACCCCCTCTTTCTCCACCCCCACGGGTGTGTATTGGATTGTATGTATGTAGTGCGGTCTTGCCCTTTTAGTAAAGGCTTTCCTCTCTGATCTGTCGTGTGAATGGGACACCCTTTGGCTGCCTCTTATACAAGTGCCTTGCTCTCTTTTCTTTTTTCTTTTTATTTCTGGATTTGCTAAGGGAATAAAATAGGGTAACGACATAATCAACGTCCTATATTGCATACATACATGCTCATACGCTTCCACACGCTCAGGCGCTCATAGGCGCGCCGCGGACAGCGGCGTGAACATGCACGGACGTACGCACGCACGCACTCCACACACATGTTACACACATACAATACACACACACACGCATTAAAACACACGCGCCCCGCACAGCGCAAACGACTCACAACACACTAAGACATTCCGGCGCCGCAACTCTCAAGCACGCACACGACATTAAACAAACACCTCCACACACACCACACTAGGACGTACCCACACAACAGACACCACACACACACACACACACAGCTACACACGCACACAAACACTGCACTGTCACACACCAATGTGTACACACTCATACGCATATATATACACAGTCTCTAACTTAGACATTTATTCACATACTCATTCTTTAAAATGATTCATTGCATTGGAGAAAACCCCCACAACCACAGTACGTGCGCTTAAATGATAGAATAAACGCAACTACACTAAAGTGAGTTTACAAACTGGACAAGAAAAAACAATCAGTATATTATACACACTATACATGGCGATGAAACAACTAAACTGTCCGGAATTGACCAAACATCAATAGGACAAAATGTCCTGGCTCTTGCAGAAATCAAAGCAGAAAGAAATAATAGAAAAAAATGTCCACCAGAGTGGACTTGAACAGGACATTTGTCCTGACCGAGCAGAACAACAACAGTGTTAATAGGACTATATGTCCTTTGACCCGTTCCTTGGGGCAGCGCTGTAATCAAATGTGCTGTCATGCGAAATATGTACGCACTGTCTTGATGCATAATTGTATGGCTTGCTAAGCAGCCCTGAAGAGAAGGCTGGTTCATGTCTCCAGTGTTGTCTGTCTGTGTGTTCCTACGTGGCTGGCTACGATACCACGATCCGATTTCGATGCGTTGGAAATGAAAACGGGCGGGGGGGACCTGGGGAACCCTCAAAACTTTGCGGGAATTTGCAACTAGGTCGTTCGTTAGGATATCTAGGCAAAGTTCGAAAAATGAAGGTCTTTGGTCAAAGGTCAAGGTCACTGGGGCCGGAATATGCTTTGCCTAGCCACCCGCTTTTCCCTAGCCTGTTCAACAGTGCGCGCCGCAATAGTTGAGGATCCCCGCTTGGCGCAGGGGTACTGTATACCACGTTGCGGTGTTGTAGACTCTTGTGTGACTGGACTTTATTGTTTCAGGGGGTGGGTTGTGCTTGTCCGTTTGTTCCTGCACAGACCGGAAAATGCTTGCGCGCGGACTGGGTGATTTTTGCGTTTGTTGTTTTTGTTGTTGTTGTTTGTTGTTGTTGTTGTTGTTGTTGTTGTTGTTGTGTGTGTGTGTGGTGTGTAGTGTGTTTCGTTGCGCGCGTGTGTGTGTGTGATGGTTTGTGTGTGTGTGTGTGTGTGTGTGTGTGGTTTGTTGTTTGTTTGAGAGAGTGACCCGGAGACGAAAATGCTGCCGCGCTGGCTGTTTGATTTGTTGTTGTTGTTGTTGTTGTTGTTGTTTGTTGTTGTTGTTTTGTTGTTGTTTGTGTGTGTGTGTGTGTGTTTGTGTGTTGTGTGTTTGTGTGTGTTGTTTTTTTTGTGTGTGTTTGTGTGTGTGTGGTTTCGTGTTTTTGTATGTGATTTTGAGAGAGGGGACGCGAAAATGCATGCCGGCGCGGCTGGTTGTTGTTGTTGTTGTTGTTGTTGTTGTTCGTGTGTTGTGTGTGTATGTGTGTGGGTGTTGTGTGTGTGTGGTGTGCGTGTGCGTGGTGCGTGCGTGCGTGTGCGTGTGATGAGTGTGTGTGTTTGTTTGCGTGTGCGCTGCCGTGTGCGTTGAGTTGTTGCGTGGTTATCCTGGTGTTTCGTATGCTTTGAGAGAGGACCCGAAAATGCTGCACGCGGCTGGTTGATGTCTCTTTGTGCGTGTTGCAGGCCACTGGTTCGTGGCAGTGCAGGTGTTGCAGGCAGTGGGGTTGCTGGGTCTGCTGATGGCTGCTGTCTACGTCCTGCGAGTCAACTGCCGCGCCACCAGCCACTCTCCTCACAGTCGGTTCATGGAGCTCTGCTCTGCCTTCAGCGGTATGCCTGATAGAGCGATACACAGAGAGAGAGAGGAAGAGAGAGAGGTGAAGAGGGAGGAGAGAGAGAGAGAGAGAACCGAATGAAAATTTGTTTAATCAGGGTTATAATATAAGCAAATAATTTGCTTTTTTACACTCAGCCCTGAGAGAGAGAGAGAGAGAGACGAGAGAGATGAGGAAGAGAGAGAGAGATCAGAGAGAGAGAGAAGAGAGAGTTGAGAGAGAGAGAGAGAGAGAGGGGTGAGAGAGAGAGAGCGAGAGATGAGATGAGAGAGAGAGAGAGACGAGAGAGAGAGAGAGAGAGGAGTTGTTACCTTTATAGTGGGTAATACAATAAGGCAAATATTTTTATTTTTTACATCCAGTCCTCTGAACAAAAAGTCGCAAACAAAGCAATATAAAAACAAGCATGCAAAACACAATCATAGTACATGCTCACATGTTGAAGCAAACGAACATTTTGTTTTTCTATTAAGATGCGTTGCTGATAAGTGAGTTAATGATTATGGTGCATATATAAAAGGATTGCGTCTTGTCATTGAAAATAAGGAATTGATTGAGAGCGAGAGAGAGAGAGGATAGAGAGAGAGAGAGAGGATTGATATAGAGAGAGAGAAGAGAGAGAGGAGAGGAGAGAAGAGAGAGAGAGAGAGAGAGAGAGAGAGATAGAGAGAGGGAGAGGGAGATAGAGAAAAGGGAGAGAGAGAGAGAGACAGACAGAGAGAGAGAGAGAGATGAGAGATAGAGAGAGAGAGAGAGAGAGAGGAGAGAGAAGAGAGAGAGAGAGAGAAGGAGAGAGATAGAAATGGAGAGAAATTGAGAGAGAGAAAGAGAAAGGGATAGATAGAGATAGATAGATAGACAGATAGAGATAGAAGAGACAGAGAGAGAGAGAGAGGGGAGAGAGATAGAGAGAGAAGTTCGAGATAGTGAGTGAGAGAGGAGAAGAGGAGAGAGAGAGCAAGTGAGAGAAATAGAGAGAAGAGAGAGAGAGAGAGAGAGAGAGAGAGAGATAGAGAGAAGAGAGAGAGGGGAGAGTGAGAGAGAGGGAGAGAGACAGAGGAGAGGGAGGAGATAGATAGATAGGGACAGATAGAGATAGAGAGCCGACCCAGAGAGCGAGAGAGAGATAGACAGATAGATATATAAGAGAGAGATGAGGAGAGAGAGAGAGAGAAGAGAGAGAAAAAAAAAGAGAGACAGAGAGAGAGAGAGAAGAGAAGAGAGGAGGAGAGATTGAGAGAGAGAGAAATAGAGAGAGAGAGAGAGAGAGGCGAGAGAACAGAGAAGAGAGAGACATAATAGACGACGTATGGCCACAGACTAGATAGCACAGTTTGCCTTAGAGAGACAGATCTGCATGACGAGAGAGATCTGATGGCCTGGTAGAGGCTGCACGCTGTTCGTGAGGAGAGGAGAGCCGAGACACTCGGACCTCCAACACCTGGACAGAGACCTGAGAGAACGGCTGAGAGCCTTCGCCCTACAGACGTCACGGGCAGCGTCAGAGGTCCTGGTGAAATCGAGAGATTTGAGAGATGCTGCACCAACCGCCCTGAGAGATCTGAGAGGCACTACACCTTCCTCCTCCCCCTTCTCTCCCACTTCCTCCTGGCTATGGGGGGATGACCCCGCCCTACCCTCCCCCTCCTTATGCCGGTGCGGTCAACTCTGCCCCCCCCTGCCCAGCTCGTCCATCCACCATTTCAGGGTCCGTTTACTGGTAGCTTAGTTTCTATAATTACCCTGCACGCTGTTCGTGGGCAAAGCCGAACACTCGGACCTCCAACACCTGGACATCACCTACGGCTGGGCCTTCGCCCTCAGCGTCACGGGCAGCGTCAAGGTCCTGGTGTCCTGCATTTGCCTCTGCTGCACCAACCGCCCTGAGCATCTGAGAGGCACTAACCTTCCTCCTCCCCCTTCTCTCCCACTTCCTCCTGGCTATGGGGGGATGACCCCGCCCTACCCTCCCCCTCCTTATGCCGGTGCGGTCAACTCTGCCCCCCCCTGCCCAGCTCGTCCATCCACCATTTCAGGGTCCGTTTACTGGTATTAGTTTCTATAATTACCCTGCAGAGTCTCCCCCTCCCTCCACTTACCCCCTCCCCCCATCTCCTCAAACCCATACCCCAAGCTGATGTGTGTTGGTATGATTTATGCATGTGATATTGTATTAATTTGCTCTCTCGCTCTCTCTCTCTCTCTCTCTCGCTCTCCTCTCTCTCCTCTCTCTCCTCTCTCTCTCTCTATCTCTCTCCTCTCTCTCTCTCTCTCTCCTCTCTATCTCTCCTTCCTGTGTGTGTGTGTGTGTGTGCGCGCGCGCGCGCGCGCGTGTGTGTGATGCGGGAGAGGCGTGTGTGATGTGGGGGATATTTTTCTAATGGTGTGTGTGTGTGCGGTGTGTGTGTGTGTGTGTGTGTGTGTGTGTGGTGTGTTGTGTGTGCGTGTGTGCGTGCGTGCGTGCGCGTGCGTGTGCGC
>JAGGCT020000035.1:96041-107270 GCA_017654935.2 Phymorhynchus buccinoides
AGTGTGTCAGTGGACATTTCTGATTACTACAGGGAGATCAGACTGGGCATAACACCATGCATGCTATGAGGAGCCCCAGTGTGTCAGTCGACATTTCTGATTACTACAGGGAGATCAGACTGGGCATAACACCATGCATGCTATGAGGAGCCCCAGTGTGTCAGTGGACATTGCTGATTACTACAGGGAGATCAGACTGGGCATAACACCATGCATGCTATGAGGAGCCCCAGTGTGTCAGTGGACATTGCTGATTACTACAGGGAGATCAGACTGGGCATAACACCATGCATGCTATGAGGAGCCCCCAGTGTGTCAGTGGACATTGCTGATTACTACAGGGAGATCAGACTGGGCATAACACCATGCATGCTATGAGGAGCCCCAGTGTGTCAGTGGACATTTCTGATTACTACAGGGAGATCAGACTGGGCATAACACCATGCATGCTATGAGGAGCCCCAGTGTGTCAGTCGACATTTCTGATTACTACAGGGAGATCAGACTGGGCATAACACCATGCATGCTATGAGGAGCCCCAGTGTGTCAGTGGACATTGCTGATTACTACAGGGAGATCAGACTGGGCATAACACCATGCATGCTATGAGGAGCCCCAGTGTGTCAGTGGACATTTCTGATTACTACAGGGAGATCAGACTGGGCATAACACCATGCATGCTATGAGGAGCCCCAGTGTGTCAGTGGACATTGCTGATTACTACAGGGAGATCAGACTGGGCATAACACCATGCATGCTATGAGGAGCCCCAGTGTGTCAGTCGACATTTCTGATTACTACAGGGAGATCAGACTGGGCATAACACCATGCATGCTATGAGGAGCCCCAGTGTGTCAGTGGACATTTCTGATTACTACAGGGAGATCAGACTGGGCATAACACCATGCATGCTATGAGGAGCCCCAGTGTGTCAGTGGACATTGCTGATTACTACAGGGAGATCAGACTGGGCATAACACCATGCATGCTATGAGGAGCCCCAGTGTGTCAGTGGACATTTCTGATTACTACAGGGAGATCAGACTGGGCATAACACCATGCATGCTATGAGGAGCCCCAGTGTGTCAGTGGACATTTCTGATTACTACAGGGAGATCAGACTGGGCATAACACCATGCATGCTATGAGGAGCCCCAGTGTGTCAGTGGACATTTCTGATTACTACAGGGAGATCAGACTGGGCATAACACCATGCATGCTATGAGGAGCCCCAGTGTGTCAGTGGACATTTCTGATTACTACAGGGAGATCAGACTGGGCATAACACCATGCATGCTATGAGGAGCCCCAGTGTGTCAGTGGACATTTCTGATTACTACAGGGAGATCAGACTGGGCATAACACCATGCATGCTATGAGGAGCCCCAGTGTGTCAGTGGACATTTCTGATTACTACAGGGAGATCAGACTGGGCATAACACCATGCATGCTATGAGGAGCCCCAGTGTGTCAGTGGACATTTCTGATTACTACAGGGAGATCAGACTGGGCATAACACCATGCATGCTATGAGGAGCCCCAGTGTGTCAGTGGACATTTCTGATTACTACAGGGAGATCAGACTGGGCATAACACCATGCATGCTATGAGGAGCCCCAGTGTGTCAGTGGACATTGCTGATTACTACAGGGAGATCAGACTGGGCATAACACCATGCATGCTATGAGGAGCCCCAGTGTGTCAGTCGACATTGCTGATTACTACAGGGAGATCAGACTGGGCATAACACCATGCATGCTATGAGGAGCCCCAGTGTGTCAGTGGACATTTCTGATTACTACAGGGAGATCAGACTGGGCATAACACCATGCATGCTATGAGGAGCCCCAGTGTGTCAGTGGACATTGCTGATTACTACAGGGAGATCAGACTGGGCATAACACCATGCATGCTATGAGGAGCCCCAGTGTGTCAGTGGACATTTCTGATTACTACAGGGAGATCAGACTGGGCATAACACCATGCATGCTATGAGGAGCCCCAGTGTGTCAGTGGACATTGCTGATTACTACAGGGAGATCAGACTGGGCATAACACCATGCATGCTATGAGGAGCCCCAGTGTGTCAGTGGACATTTCTGATTACTACAGGGAGATCAGACTGGGCATAACACCATGCATGCTATGAGGAGCCCCAGTGTGTCAGTGGACATTTCTGATTACTACAGGGAGATCAGACTGGGCATAACACCATGCATGCTATGAGGAGCCCCAGTGTGTCAGTGGACATTGCTGATTACTACAGGGAGATCAGACTGGGCATAACACCATGCATGCTATGAGGAGCCCCAGTGTGTCAGTGGACATTTCTGATTACTACAGGGAGATCAGACTGGGCATAACACCATGCATGCTATGAGGAGCCCCAGTGTGTCAGTGGACATTTCTGATTACTACAGGGAGATCAGACTGGGCATAACACCATGCATGCTATGAGGAGCCCCAGTGTGTCAGTGGACATTGCTGATTACTACAGGGAGATCAGACTGGGCATAACACCATGCATGCTATGAGGAGCCCCAGTGTGTCAGTGGACATTTCTGATTACTACAGGGAGATCAGACTGGGCATAACACCATGCATGCTATGAGGAGCCCCAGTGTGTCAGTGGACATTTCTGATTACTACAGGGAGATCAGACTGGGCATAACACCATGCATGCTATGAGGAGCCCCAGTGTGTCAGTGGACATTGCTGATTACTACAGGGAGATCAGACTGGGCATAACACCATGCATGCTATGAGGAGCCCCAGTGTGTCAGTGGACATTTCTGATTACTACAGGGAGATCAGACTGGGCATAACACCATGCATGCTATGAGGAGCCCCAGTGTGTCAGTGGACATTTCTGATTACTACAGGGAGATCAGACTGGGCATAACACCATGCATGCTATGAGGAGCCCCAGTGTGTCAGTGGACATTTCTGATTACTACAGGGAGATCAGACTGGGCATAACACCATGCATGCTATGAGGAGCCCCAGTGTGTCAGTGGACATTTCTGATTACTACAGGGAGATCAGACTGGGCATAACACCATGCATGCTATGAGGAGCCCCAGTGTGTCAGTGGACATTGCTGATTACTACAGGGAGATCAGACTGGGCATAACACCATGCATGCTATGAGGAGCCCCAGTGTGTCAGTGGACATTTCTGATTACTACAGGGAGATCAGACTGGGCATAACACCATGCATGCTATGAGGAGCCCCAGTGTGTCAGTCGACATTTCTGATTACTACAGGGAGATCAGACTGGGCATAACACCATGCATGCTATGAGGAGCCCCAGTGTGTCAGTGGACATTTCTGATTACTACAGGGAGATCAGACTGGGCATAACACCATGCATGCTATGAGGAGCCCCAGTGTGTCAGTGGACATTTCTGATTACTACAGGGAGATCAGACTGGGCATAACACCATGCATGCTATGAGGAGCCCCAGTGTGTCAGTCGACATTTCTGATTACTACAGGGAGATCAGACTGGGCATAACACCATGCATGCTATGAGGAGCCCCAGTGTGTCAGTGGACATTTCTGATTACTACAGGGAGATCAGACTGGGCATAACACCATGCATGCTATGAGGAGCCCCAGTGTGTCAGTCATTGCTGATTATTACTACAGGGAGATCAGACTGGGCATAACACCATGCATGCTATGAGGAGCCCCAGTGTGTCAGTGGACATTGCTGATTACTACAGGGAGATCAGACTGGGCATAACACCATGCATGCTATGAGGAGCCCCAGTGTGTCAGTGGGCATACATTGCTGATTACTACAGGGAGATCAGACTGGGCATAACACCATGCATGCTATGAGGAGCCCCAGTGTGTCAGTGGACATTGCTGATTACTACAGGGAGATCAGACTGGGCATAACACCATGCATGCTATGAGGAGCCCCAGTGTGTCAGTGGACATTGCTGATTACTACAGGGAGATCAGACTGGGCATAACACCATGCATGCTATGAGGAGCCCCAGTGTGTCAGTGGACATTTCTGATTACTACAGGGAGATCAGACTGGGCATAACACCATGCATGCTATGAGGAGCCCCAGTGTGTCAGTGGACATTGCTGATTACTACAGGGAGATCAGACTGGGCATAACACCATGCATGCTATGAGGAGCCCCAGTGTGTCAGTGGACATTTCTGATTACTACAGGGAGATCAGACTGGGCATAACACCATGCATGCTATGAGGAGCCCCAGTGTGTCAGTGGACATTGCTGATTACTACAGGGAGATCAGACTGGGCATAACACCATGCATGCTATGAGGAGCCCCAGTGTGTCAGTGGACATTTCTGATTACTACAGGGAGATCAGACTGGGCATAACACCATGCATGCTATGAGGAGCCCCAGTGTGTCAGTCGACATTTCTGATTACTACAGGGAGATCAGACTGGGCATAACACCATGCATGCTATGAGGAGCCCCAGTGTGTCAGTGGACATTGCTGATTACTACAGGGAGATCAGACTGGGCATAACACCATGCATGCTATGAGGAGAGCCCCAGGGAGTGTCAGTGCTATGACATTGTCTGATTACTACAGGGAGATCAGACTGGGCATAACACCATGCATGCTATGAGGACCCCCAGTGTGTCAGTGGACATTTCTGATTACTACAGGGAGATCAGACTGGGCATAACACCATGCATGCTATGAGGAGCCCCAGTGTGTCAGTGGACATTTCTGATTACTACAGGGAGATCAGACTGGGCATAACACCATGCATGCTATGAGGAGCCCCAGTGTGTCAGTGGACATTTCTGATTACTACAGGGAGATCAGACTGGGCATAACACCATGCATGCTATGAGGAGCCCCAGTGTGTCAGTGGACATTGCTGATTACTACAGTCAGACTGGGCAGTGCTATGAGGAGCCCCATTGTCAGTGATTATTACTACAGGGAGATCAGACTGGGCATAACACCATGCATGCTATGAGGAGCCCCAGTGTGTCAGTCGACATTTCTGATTACTACAGGGAGATCAGACTGGGCATAACACCATGCATGCTATGAGGAGCCCCAGTGTGTCAGTGGACATTTCTGATTACTACAGGGAGATCAGACTGGGCATAACACCATGCATGCTATGAGGAGCCCCAGTGTGTTCGACATTTCTGATTACTACAGGGAGATCAGACTGGGCATAACACCATGCATGCTATGAGGAGCCCCAGTGTGTCAGTCGACATTTCTGATTACTACAGGGAGATCAGACTGGGCATAACACCATGCATGCTATGAGGAGCCCCAGTGTGTCAGTCGACATTTCTGATTACTACAGGGAGATCAGACTGGGCATAACACCATGCATGCTATGAGGAGCCCCAGTGTATCAGTCGACATTGCTGATTACTACAGGGAGATCAGACTGGGCATAACACCATGCATGCTATGAGGAGCCCCAGTGTGTCAGTGGACATTTCTGATTACTACAGGGAGATCAGACTGGGCATAACACCATGCATGCTATGAGGAGCCCCAGTGTGTCAGTGGACATTGCTGATTACTACAGGGAGATCAGACTGGGCATAACACCATGCATGCTATGAGGAGCCCCAGTGTGTCAGTGGACATTTCTGATTACTACAGGGAGATCAGACTGGGCATAACACCATGCATGCTATGAGGAGCCCCAGTGTGTCAGTGGACATTGTGATTACTACAGGGAGATCAGACTGGGCATAACACCATGCATGATGAGGACCCCAGTGTGTCAGTGGACATTTCTGATTACTACAGAGATCAGACTGGGCATAACACCATGCATGCTATGAGGAGCCCCAGTGTGTCAGTGGACATTGCTGATTACTACAGGGAGATCAGACTGGGCATAACACCATGCATGCTATGAGGAGCCCCAGTGTGTCAGTGGACATTTCTGATTACTACAGGGAGATCAGACTGGGCATAACACCATGCATGCTATGAGGAGCCCCAGTGTATCAGTGTGACATTGCTGATTACTACAGGGAGATCAGACTGGGCATAACACCATGCATGCTATGAGGAGCCCCAGTGTGTCAGTGGACATTGCTGATTACTACAGGGAGATCAGACTGGGCATAACACCATGCATGCTATGAGGACCCCCCAGTGTGTCAGTGGACATTGCTGATTACTACAGGGAGATCAGACTGGGCATAACACCATGCATGCTATGAGGAGCCCCAGTGTGTCAGTACAGGACATTTCTGGACATTGCTGATTAACAGGGAGATCAGACTGGGCATAACACCATGCATGCTATGAGGAGATCCCCCAGTGTGTCAGTGTGACATTTTGCTGATTACTACAGGGAGATCAGACTGGGCATAACACCATGCATGCTATGAGGAGCCCCAGTGTGTCAGTGGACATTGCTGATTACTACAGGGAGATCAGACTGGGCATAACACCATGCATGCTATGAGGAGCCCCAGTGTGTCAGTGGACATTTGCTGATTACTACAGGGAGATCAGACTGGGCATAACACCATGCATGCTATGAGGAGCCCCTACAGTGTGTAACAGTGCTATGAGGAGCCCCATTGTCTGATTATTACTACAGGGAGATCAGACTGGGCATAACACCATGCATGCTATGAGGACTGGGCATAACCCCAGTGTGTCAGTGGACATTGGGAGATCTGATTACTACAGGTGTCAGAGATCACAGAGATCAGACTGGGCATAACACCATGCATGCTATGAGGAGCCCCAGTGTGTCAGTGGACATTTCTGATTACTACAGGGAGATCAGACTGGGCATAACACCATGCATGCTATGAGGAGCCCCAGTGTGTCAGTGGACATTTCTGATTACTACAGGGAGATCAGACTGGGCATAACACCATGCATGCTATGAGGAGCCCCAGTGTGTCAGTGGACATTGCTGATTACTACAGGGAGATCAGACTGGGCATAACACCATGCATGCTATGAGGAGCCCCAGTGTGTCAGTGGACATTTCTGATTACTACAGGGAGATCAGACTGGGCATAACACCATGCATGCTATGAGGAGCCCCAGTGTGTCAGTCGACATTTCTGATTACTACAGGGAGATCAGACTGGGCATAACACCATGCATGCTATGAGGAGCCCCAGTGTGTCAGTGGACATTTCTGATTACTACAGGGAGATCAGACTGGGCATAACACCATGCATGCTATGAGGAGCCCCAGTGTGTCAGTCGACATTTCTGATTACTACAGGGAGATCAGACTGGGCATAACACCATGCATGCTATGAGGAGCCCCAGTGTGTCAGTGGACATTGCTGATTACTACAGGGAGATCAGACTGGGCATAACACCATGCATGCTATGAGGACCCCCAGTGTGTCAGTCAGGCTACATTGTCTGATTACTACAGGGAGATCAGACTGGGCATAACACCATGCATGCTATGGGAGCCCCATATTACACAGGGAGATCAGACTGGGCATAACACCATGCTGCTATGAGGAGCCCCAGTGTGTCAGTGGACATTTCTGATTACTACAGGGAGATCAGACTGGGCATAACACCATGCATGCTATGAGGACAGTGTGTCAGTGATTACTACAGGGAGATCACAGGGAGATCAGACTTTCTGATTACATAACATGAGGAGCCATGCATGCTATGAGGAGCCCCAGTGTGTCAGTGGACATTGCTGATTACTACAGGGAGATCAGACTGGGCATAACACCATGCATGCTATGAGGAGCCCCAGTGTGTCAGTGGACATTTCTGATTACTACAGGGAGATCAGACTGGGCATAACACCATGCATGCTATGAGGAGCCCCAGTGTGTCAGTGGACATTTCTGATTACTACAGGGAGATCAGACTGGGCATAACACCATGCATGCTATGAGGAGCCCCAGTGTGTCAGTCGACATTTCTGATTACTACAGGGAGATCAGACTGGGCATAACACCATGCATGCTATGAGGAGCCCCAGTGTGTCAGTGGACATTTCTGATTACTACAGGGAGATCAGACTGGGCATAACACCATGCATGCTATGAGGAGCCCCAGTGTGTCAGTGGACATTTCTGATTACTACAGGGAGATCAGACTGGGCATAACACCATGCATGCTATGAGGACCCCCCAGTGTGTCAGTCGACATTTCTGATTACTACAGGGAGATCAGACTGGGCATAACACCATGCATGCTATGAGGAGCCCCAGTGTGTCAGTGGACATTTCTGATTACTACAGGGAGATCAGACTGGGCATAACACCATGCATGCTATGATGGAGCCCCCAGTGTGTCAGTGGACATTGCTGATTACTACAGGGAGATCAGACTGGGCATAACACCATGCATGCATGAGGAGACAGTGGACATTGCTGATTACTACAGGGAGATCAGACTGGGCATAACACCATGCATGCTATGAGGAGCCCCAGTGTGTCAGTGGACATTTCTGATTACTACAGGGAGATCAGACTGGGCATAACACCATGCATGCTATGAGGAGCCCCAGTGTGTCAGTGGACATTGCTGATTACTACAGGGAGATCAGACTGGGCATAACACCATGCATGCTATGAGGAGCCCCAGTGTGTCAGTGGACATTTCTGATTACTACAGGGAGATCAGACTGGGCATAACACCATGCATGCTATGAGGAGCCCCAGTGTGTCAGTGGACATTTCTGATTACTACAGGGAGATCAGACTGGGCATAACACCATGCATGCTATGAGGAGCCCCAGTGTGTCAGTGGACATTTCTGATTACTACAGGGAGATCAGACTGGGCATAACACCATGCATGCTATGAGGAGCCCCAGTGTGTCAGTGGACATTTCTGATTACTACAGGGAGATCAGACTGGGCATAACACCATGCATGCTATGAGGAGCCCCAGTGTGTCAGTGGACATTTCTGATTACTACAGGGAGATCAGACTGGGCATAACACCATGCATGCTATGAGGAGCCCCAGTGTGTCAGTGGACATTTCTGATTACTACAGGGAGATCAGACTGGGCATAACACCATGCATGCTATGAGGAGCCCCAGTGTGTCAGTGGACATTTCTGATTACTACAGGGAGATCAGACTGGGCATAACACCATGCATGCTATGAGGAGCCCCACCAGTGTGTCAGTCGACATTTCTGATTACTACAGGGAGATCAGACTGGGCATAACACCATGCATGCTATGAGGAGCCCCAGTGTGTCAGTGGACATTGCTGATTACTACAGGGAGATCAGACTGGGCATAACACCATGCATGCTATGAGGAGCCCCAGTGTGTCAGTGGACATTTCTGATTACTACAGGGAGATCAGACTGGGCATAACACCATGCATGCTATGAGGAGCCCCAGTGTGTCAGTCGACATTTCTGATTACTACAGGGAGATCAGACTGGGCATAACACCATGCATGCTATGAGGAGCCCCAGTGTGTCAGTGGACATTTCTGATTACTACAGGGAGATCAGACTGGGCATAACACCATGCATGCTATGAGGAGCCCCAGTGTGTCAGTGGACATTGCTGATTACTACAGGGAGATCAGACTGGGCATAACACCATGCATGCTATGAGGAGCCCCAGTGTGTCAGTGGACATTTCTGATTACTACAGGGAGATCAGACTGGGCATAACACCATGCATGCTATGAGGAGCCCCAGTGTGTCAGTGGACATTGCATTGATTACTACAGGGAGATCAGACTGGGCATAACACCATGCATGCTATGAGGAGCCCCAGTGTGTCAGTCGACATTTCTGATTACTACAGGGAGATCAGACTGGGCATAACACCATGCATGCTATGAGGAGCCCCAGTGTGTCAGTGGACATTGCTGATTACTACAGGGAGATCAGACTGGGCATAACACCATGCATGCTATGAGGAGCCCCAGTGTGTCAGTGGACATTGCTGATTACTACAGGGAGATCAGACTGGGCATAACACCATGCATGCTATGAGGAGCCCCCCAGTGTGTCAGTCGACATTTCTGATTACTACAGGGAGATCAGACTGGGCATAACACCATGCATGCTATGATGGAGCCCCAGTGTGTCAGTGGACATTGCTGATTACTACAGGGAGATCAGACTGGGCATAACACCATGCATGCTATGAGGAGCCCCAGTGTGTCAGTGGACATTTCTGATTACTACAGGGAGATCAGACTGGGCATAACACCATGCATGCTATGAGGAGCCCCAGTGTGTCAGTCGACATTTCTGATTACTACACAGGGAGATCAGACTGGGCATAACACCATGCATGCTATGAGGAGCCCCAGTGTGTCAGTGGACATTTCTGATTACTACAGGGAGATCAGACTGGGCATAACACCATGCATGCTATGAGGAGCCCCAGTGTGTCAGTGGACATTTCTGATTACTACAGGGAGATCAGACTGGGCATAACACCATGCATGCTATGAGGAGCCCCAGTGTGTCAGTGGACATTTCTGATTACTACAGGGAGATCATGGGCATAACACCATGCATGCTATGAGGAGCCCCAGTGTGTCAGTGGACATTTCTGATTACTACAGGGAGATCAGACTGGGCATAACACCATGCATGCTATGAGGAGCCCCAGTGTGTCAGTCGACATTTCTGATTACTACAGGGAGATCAGACTGGGCATAACACCATGCATGCTATGAGGAGCCCCAGTGTGTCAGTCGACATTTCTGATTACTACAGGGAGATCAGACTGGGCATAACACCATGCATGCTATGAGGAGCCCCAGTGTGTCAGTGGACATTTCTGATTACTACAGGGAGATCAGACTGGGCATAACACCATGCATGCTATGAGGAGCCCCAGTGTGTCAGTGGACATTGCTGATTACTACAGGGAGATCAGACTGGGCATAACACCATGCATGCTATGAGGAGCCCCAGTGTGTCAGTGGACATTTCTGATTACTACAGGGAGATCAGACTGGGCATAACACCATGCATGCTATGAGGAGCCCCAGTGTGTCAGTCGACATTGCTGATTACTACAGGGAGATCAGACTGGGCATAACACCATGCATGCTATGAGGAGCCCCAGTGTGTCAGTCGACATTGCTGATTACTACAGGGAGATCAGACTGGGCATAACACCATGCATGCTATGAGGAGCCCCAGTGTGTCAGTGGACATTTTCTGATTACTACAGGGAGATCAGACTGGGCATAACACCATGCATGCTATGAGGAGCCCCAGTGTGTCAGTGGACATTGCTGA
>JAGGCT020000035.1:107770-131542 GCA_017654935.2 Phymorhynchus buccinoides
AACCAGATATCCACAGGACACGCACAATAAGTAGCCCGACCTTATATTTGCCAACTGGTGTGTCACATAATGGACCTGTGTAAGAAACAACCACAAGACCCCTACTCTAGTATGACTAAGCTCCATCAACATTGGATCAAGCAGAAACAGAAACTTTACGAGATGATGGAAAAGGACCTCTTCTACAAAGTATATGATGATGGTCAATCGTTAACAAACCATTATTTTCTTTTTCATCAGGTTCAAACCAACTTTCCTTTTTTTGGGAAGGGGGGGATGTTTGTCCAACACTAAAGAACAAGGAGAAACCTAAACCAATCTGGTTTTAAAATTTTGATCGACTACACACCACACACAGAATCGCTTGGAACTGATTTTGGTTATAACATGCGTCAGTATCTTTACACTTAGAGAAGAAACAATCGATTCAGGAGGGTCAGTTTTCGTTCAAATTTTTGTAGTTAATTTCCTGCCTGATGACGACAATTCGACCTGAAAAACCAGCCCAAAACATTGACCATATACAGGGTGCTTTTGTCAGCCACTGAGCCTAACCCATACCACAAAACAGAAAACACACACACAAACTCATAGTCCCTCGAAATGTATTTCTAAATAACTGTGCAAACGTTAGTGCTTACGTTAAATGTTCATGTCCTAAACAAGGTTTTGACAGAAAGAAAAAAAGTTTTGTAGACAAAAATAAACCAGTCCTGAGGATGTGGCTGCTTTGCCAAGATACACAATAATAATTAATCAATAATTCATCCTCATCATAATAATAGTAGCAGGTGAAAAAGGACGGTTGCTTGGCAGGAAAAGGAACCCAGGCAGTGAGATGCGTGTGTGCGTGGGTGGAGGGGGATGCTGGTTGGTGCGAAACACAGAGTGACACACACACCATCCATCGTCGCATCATCACATCCACATGGTCCCCCCCCCCCCCCCCCCATTTCTCTCAGCCGTTCCTTTCCCTGGTGCTGACTCGAGGTTCACCAGCTTATCTCCTCACCTGAAAAACACAAGGGCAGATAAAACCATTACACACAAGCCTTTTTTTCAGATCAGCTAATCTGTAGACTGGGTCAATATACCGTATTTTACGGTACTTAGACACCACCCCGCGGGATACTGGGGGGTCTTTTGAATAAATAGTTCTCCCAGCTTGTGCTTGTAACTTCTCAAATCTGCTCACTCTACTTTCACTCTGCCTTTTCCCTGTTGCTTACTGTCATCTGCCATCTTCTGCCTTTCGCGTCATTCTGCCTTTTTTCAGAAACCCTGTCAAAAACATTTCCTCAGCCAAAGTCGGACTTGCTGGGCCAACTATTTCTAAGTTACAGGGATGTGAGAGGACCAAAATAAAAAAGCTTACTGGATCCATCGGCCACCTCAGGTCCCGGTGTGGACTGTGTGGTAGGAGTGTAAGAGATAAATGTGGTGACATGTGCTGTAATAAAGTTTAAAGAGAATTAATTATATAAACAGGTGTTGGGTGTGTGTATGTCTATGAGTGGTGAAGTAAGTATAAAAATAGATGTGTGGGTGTGTGTGTAACAATAAATAGGTGAGCAAAGTTCAAAGATATACATGTACAGATGTGTGTGTGACGGTGTCTGTTGTGTGTGAGAGAGATCTACTATACTTGTATGTGACAAAGATTAAAGACTTATACATGCATGCATAGACATAGGCCTAGATGTGTGTAGACTATGTGTGTGGGTGAGAGAGAGTGAGAGTGAGAGACTAAACGGTGAGAAAGGATAAAGTGTGTGTGGTGTGGAGTGTGTGTGTTTCTCACTCACGCTGACCAACGAGTCATTGGATGTTGAAGATGAAGTTGAACTTGAAGAAGCACCTTTGAAAAATGTCGAAAGATAACACGTAATTCATGCTTCGAATCTCTTGATCAGACCTGTTTACACATACACAGTATTGAGTAGTCTGGGTGACGACATGAGGAGTTTGGGTGCAAAATGTGTAGTTTTTATTCATTAAAACCATCAAACAATGTTAACTGAAAATGAGTAATTAGAGCATGTTTTTCAATTTTGAAGAGTAGTAGAGTCCAATTGAGTAGAATGCTACTCGAAAAGAGTAGAGTAAAACGGTCTGTGCATTTGTCATGGTGCTTTTTATTTTTATTTTACGTAGTCAACTAGTCAAGCACGGCAGCCTTACCCCTGTGTGCTAAGTTGAGGTACGTCCACACCACTCACACAAAAACTGCCGCCACATTGAAATCAACTCAAGGAGTTTCCCGATTCAACTTTCCGGAGGATTCTCCGACACGTCATCTTTATTGTCCTCCTGCAGTTTCGAACCAGCCAAGCCCAGGCAAATTTGCATCGGCATCCTTTGTCGATCTCCTCGATATTCACATCGACAGTGCGATGAAGGAATGTTATTGTTGAGCATACAAACAATCGCTTCAAGATCACTCGCCTACACCGCCATTCATCGAACAAAGCGCAAAGGTAAATGAGAATCGCGCAGTCATGGCAGAAATGTGAACAATCACAAAGCTTCTACGCTTTTACGTCAGCGGAGAGTACTACACGCTAAACTCTGCTTTCGGCTGCTTGTAAGCATGCGGGAACCTTGGCGAAATCGACCATCATTACGGTTCTTTGCTTTGTTTTTTTTTTGTTTTTTGGGGGGGTTCTCCCGAATAGAAAAAGCGGTTATGAGCAACGCTCACATCCCTGTAGTTAGGCGCATAACGGCAGCATGACGCATCTGCCGTCATAATTGACAGGAACTACCACGTAAGCGATCGTAATAAGAAGACCCCCTCCTCTGCGCCTGTATAATATGACTGATTAATATAGTGAAAAACAAAGTAAACAAATGAATTGTTTTGCAAAAATTTGGGGAGTGCGCCTATAATCAGGTTCGCCTTGTAGGTCCGTAAAATACGATACTCTGTCACACACACACATCGTATTGCTCAGGCATAGCCATCAACACTACTGGAAGTGTCACCATCCCACAGAAACACTCAACTACCTGATTGAGCCCTCACTGCTCTTGAGAGCCAGACACTTGTTTAAAAAGTCACACCCTACTGACTTTGAACAGCTCTGCATCCAAGCATACTGATTGATTCAATGATTTGAGGATGCAGATGAAATTTCCATACAATCAACTCTTTCACCATGTAAAATGTTAAGAAAGAAATGCGATGGTTTTTTTAAAAATTTATACTATGCATGAGAAGTTATGCGTTTCTTTCTTGGGGACAGTATAATTTCATCCACATGGAGCCAAAATTGTGGGGGGTTTTAAAGGTTGCCAACATCAAAAGCACTCACATCATCACAGTCAAATGCCCAAGAAATTGTTTAAAACATTCAAATGTGAGAAAGTAAGAAGCGAGTGAAAGAAAGAAGAGGGAGAAATCAAAACTTTTGCCGTTATGATTGTTTATCACCGAGCAAATGAGGCCATGGGTGCTACTCCCAAAACGAAAAATATGATATGCAGGGTGTCCAGGTGCCGCCCAGGCCCTGGCGGGGGATACAGGGGCACACACACACACAGAACATATTTGCACTATACACTGGGCACACAGATATAATTCAAGCACTGCACACAAGTACACAACACACACATTTGACAGACGGTCCCACACAATATTTACAAAGAATGCCACACACAAGTCAATACCCTCCTCTTAAAAAGTTGGCATCAGAAATCCCCACTATACCCATAAACAATCACATTTGTTCTTTGTTGTCTCAAATAAAACTTTTACAAATTTTAAGAAAATGAAATGATTCTGATAGTCATACAGTGATACACACACACACACACACAAACACAGGCTATCGCTGCTTACTCTCATACAAGAAGAGTGAAAGTTTTACATCTCTTGGTCCATAGACACATATGGGTCTTTTCTGATGAAGATGTGGTAAAAGACAGAGAAAGAGAGAGGGTTTTAAATTATGGTTGGGTGGTTGGGGTGGGGTTTCGATATGTTTCAGAAATCCGGATAAACAGAATGGGTGCGGAACATATTACGATTTGACATCAACAGGCTTCTGATAAGCTGATGTTCTTAGGGGTCACAGGGAACCCTTCATTAAGATTTAAAACGAGTCCAGGCTAACTAGTAGGTCCCCGGTACCACATCAAGAAAAACATGTCTATAAACATGTACAAATACACTTATTGCACATACCTCAAATTCGGCAATTGCTCTTGCTAACACCACGAATTAAAAGACATTTGTTGTTAGTCGAGTAGCGTGAAGGCTTTTTCCGGTACAACTCTAGCATCTAGCAGCGATTCTGTGAGGCCGACATTCAAGTTTGCGACAGTGTCAATTTATTCGTTTTGCATAGTTTTCATGATTTTTTGAGTGCTTGGGCGTATCGTGGTGACAAACATTCAATGTGTCCTTTTAACGCGTCAGGGACGCTAGTTTTTGCGTTAATCAGAAGCCCTGTCATAGTTCTGTGGCAGACGACAGTTGACACTTTGTACCGTACTAGTTGACTATAGTGAGCATGACAAGTCACATTACCTTTACAAGAAATACAAAAAGATGGTTAAAATCTATTTCAGGACTAAGATTTTTATATTTTTATTTTTATAAAAATCTTTAGTCATGAAAAATATGATTTTAACATATCTTGTATTTCTTGTAAAAAGGGGTAATGTGACTTGTCATGCCTCACTATGTTCAATTAGTCACTTTACAAAGTGTCAACTGTCGTCTGCCAACAGAAAATCATGATCAGGGCTTCTGATAACAGCAAAAACTAGCGTCCCTGACGCGTTAAAAGGACACATTGAATGTTGTCAGCACTCAAAAAAATCATGAAAAACGAATGCAAAAGAATAAGACCTGTCCAAACATTGCATGTCGGCCACAGCATGTCTGATATGATGCGAGAGTTGTACCGGAAAAGCCTTCACGCTACTCGACTAAACACAAAATGTCTTTAAATTCGTGGGTGGTAGGCAGAGAGCAAGTTGCCGAATTTGAGGTATGTGCATAAGGATTTTACATGTTATAGACATGTTTCTTGATGTGGTACAGGGGACTACTGAAGTTAGCCTGGGACTCGTTTTAAATTGATGAAGGGGTCCCTGGGACCCTAAGAAACATCAGCTTATCAGAAGCCCTGTATGATGTAAAATCGTAATATGTTCCTCACCCCATTCTGTTATCCAGATTCTGAAAACATATTAAAACACACCCACACCCACCCCCCATATATTTAAAACCCCTCTACTGTCTCTGTCTTTTACCACATATTCATCAGAAAAAGGGAACAATATGTGCTATGGACCAGGAGGATGTAAAAAACTTCACTCTGTCTTTGGATGAGAGTAAACAGCAGATAGCCTGTGTGGTTTGTGTTGTGTGTGTGTGTATCACTGGTATGACTATCAGAATCAGGTTCTATTGTTCTTAAAATTGTAACAAGGTTTATTTGAGACAACAAAGAAAAAAGGATGAATTGTTAATGTATATTTCTTGAATGCCAAATTGTAAAAGAGTTGTACTTGTATGCATTCTTTGTAAATTTGTGTTGAAACCGTACTGTCAATGTGTGTGTGTGTACTTGTGTGTGGAGGCTTGAATTATATCTGTGATGCACATGTGTATAGTGCAAATATGTCTGATGTGTGTGTGGCCCTGTACCCCCGACCAGGCCTGGGCGGCACTGGACCCCTGCCCACATCAGTATTTTTCGTTTTTGGGAGTAGCACCCAGGTCCTAATTTGCATCGTGATAAACAATCATAACGGCAAAAGTTTGATTTCTCCCTCTACTTTTCTTTCACTCGCTTCTTACTTCTAAAACCACCAATTTTGAATGTTTAAAACCAGGCTTGGGCATTTGACTGTGATGATGTGAGGCTTTTGATGTTGGACCTTAAAACCCCCCACAATTTTGGCTCCATGTGGATGAAATTTAATGTCCCAAAAAAGAAAGCATAACTTGCTATGCATAGTATAAATTTTTAAAAAAAAACAGCGCATTTCTTTCTAAATTTTACATGGTGACAGTTGAATTGTATGGAAAGTTCATCGAATCCTCAAATCAGTGAATCAATCAGTATGCTGGATGCAGAGCTGCAAATCAGTAGGGCTTGTGACGGTTTTTAAACAAGTGTCTGTCGTCAAGAGCAGTGAAACTCAATCAGGTTAGTGATGTGTTGCTGTGGGCTGGTGAACACTTCCAGTATTTTGATGGCTATGCCTGAAGCAATCGATGTGTCTGTGGGTGAGACAGAGTAGTATCGTATTTTTACGGACTACAGGCGCACTGATTATAAGGCGCACTCCCCAAATTTTGCAAAAATTCAGATTGATTTTGTATACTTTTTTTATTAACTAATTACAGTCATATTATAAGGCGCAGGGGTCTTCTATTCGACGATTAGTTTCTGTCAATTATGAGCGCAGATGCGTCATGCTTGCGTTATGCGGGCCTAACTACAGGATGTGAGCGCTTGCGCATAAACGCTTTTTCTATTCGGGAAAAACCCCCCCACAAAAAACGAAAAGCAAAGAAACGTAAGGATGGCGATTTCGCCAAGGTTCCGCATGCTACAAGCAAGCCGAAAGCAGGAGTTTAGCGTGTAGTACTTCCCTTGACTGACAAAGCTTAAGAAGCTTTGTGCTTGGTCAATTTCGCCCATGACTGCGCGATTCTCATTTACCTTTGCGTTGTTCGAGAATGGCGTGTGGAGAGTGATCTTGAGCGATTGTTTATGCGCAAAATGAACATTCTTCATTCGCACTGTCGCTGTGAATTATGAGCGGGAGATCGACAAAGGAGCCGATGCAATTGACTGGGCTTGGCTGGTTGAAACTGCGGAGGGACAAATAAGCTTAAAGTGTCGGCGAATTTCATCCGGGAAGTTGAATCGGAAACTCTGAAAGTTGATTTCAGATGTGGCGGGCAGTTTTGTGTGCATGGTGTGACGATACCCTCAACTATGCAAAAAAGGGGGAAGGGCTTGCCGTGGCGTTGATAGTTGACTACGTAAAAAAATAAAAAAATAAAAACGCACCATGACACTCAACAGACTGTTTACTCACTCTTTTCGAGTAGCATTCTACTCCATTTGAGACCTCTATACTCTCAAAATTGAAAACAACATGCTCTAATTAATCATTTTCAGTTAACATGGTTTGATGGTTTAATGAATAAAACTACACATTTTGCACCCAAACTAGTCATGTCAGCCACCAGACTACTCAAGCTTGTGTAGTGGTAAACAGGTCTGATGGCAAGATTCGAAGCATGAATTACGTTTATCTTCGACATTTTTCAAAGGCTGCTTCTTCAAGTTCAACTTCATCTTCAAAATCCAATGACTCGTGAGTCAGCTTGAGTGAGAAACACAAACACTAGAAACAAACACACACACTTTATCCTTTTCACCGTTTTTAGTCTCTCACTCTCCTCTCTCTCACACACAAACATAGTCATTACACCAAATATAGGACTAGGGTATGCATACATGTTAGTCTTTAATACTTTGCTCACATACAAGTATAGTATATCTCTCTCACACACCACGGACACACAGTCATCCACACACATCTGTACATGTATAGATCTTTGAACTTTGCTAAATATTTATGTTAAACAACACCCACACATCTAGTTTTATACTTAACTCACACAATCATAGACCATACACACCCACACACCATGTTTATTTAATAATATGCTCTTTTTAAACTTGATTTACACACATGTACACCACATTTATGTCTTTACAATCCCTACCACACAGGCCACACGGGGGACCTGAGGTGGCCGATGGACCAGTAAGTTTTTTATTTTGGGTCACTCTCAAATCCCTGTAACTTAGGAAATAGTTGGCCCAGCAAGTCCCGACTTTGGCTGGAGGAAATGTTTTGAAGTGTTTCATTGAAAAAAGGCAGAATGGACCGGAAAGGCAGAAAGATAGCAGATGACAGTAAGCAAAGGGAAAGGCAGAGTGAAAGAGAAGTGACAGATTTGAGGAAGTTACAAGCACAGAAGGTGGGGAACTATTATTCAAAAGACCCCCAGTATCCCGACGGGCAGTGTCTAAGTACCGTAAAATACAGGGTATGAGACCCAGTCCTATCAGATTAGCTGATCTGAAAAGAAAAGGCTGTGTGTGTAAGGTTATTGCCCTTTGTGTTTCAGGTGAGAGTAAGATGTGGAACTCGAGTCAGCACCAGGGAAAGGAAACGGCTGGAGAGTGGAAGAGAATGGGGGGGGGGGGGTGGGGGGGACAGGGATGGGGAGTGACGACGATGGATGTGTGTGGTCAGTCTGTGTTTCGCACCAACCAAGCATCGCCCCCTCCACCCACCACACACGCATCTCTACTGCCTGGGTTTCCTTTCCTGCCAAGAGCACCTTCCTTTTTCACCTGCTACTATTATTATGATGATGATTATTGATTAATTATTATTGTGTATCTTGGAAAAGCAAGCCACATCATCAGGACTGGTATTATTTTTGTCTACAACACTTTTTTTCTTTCTGTAAAAACCCTTGTTAGGACATGAACATTTAACGTAAGCACATAACGTTTCAACAGGTATTTAGAAAAATAACATTTTGAGGGAATATGAGTTATGTGTGTGTGTTTCTGTTTTGTGGTATGGGTTAGGCTCAGTGGCTGACAAAAAGACCTGTATTGGTCAATGTTTTGGGCTGGTTTTTCAGGTCGAATTGACGTGTCAGGCAGAATTAAAACTACAAAAATTTGAACGAAAAACCTGACCCTCCTGAATCGATTGTTTCTTCTCTAAGTGTAAGACTGACGCATGTTATAAACAAAAATCAGTTTCCAAACAGATGTCTGTGTGTGTGTGTGTAGTCGATCAAAATTTTAAAACCAGATTGGTTTAGGTTTCTCCTGTTCTTTATTGTTGGAACAAACATCCCCCCCCCTCCCCAAAAAAGGAAAATTTGAGTTTGAACCGTGAATGAAAAAAGAACAATTAGATGGTAGTGTTAACGACTTGCAAGTCAACATGGTGAGCGTTGTAAAGACGGAAGTCGTTATGAGCCATCATCTCGTAAAGGTCTGTTTCTGCTGATCCAATGTTGATGGAGCTTAGTCATACGAGAGTAGGGGTCTTGTGGTTGTTTCTTAACACACAGGTCAGCAGGTGTACACCAGTTGGAAATAGAAGGTCGGGCTACTTATTGTGAGTGTCCATGTGGATATCTGGTTACAAGCTATATCAGTCTTAACTTTATTTTTCTTCTGTCTTTTGACCCCTTTTTCATTGTTCCCAAATACAGTTGTTTTGGAGTGAATGTGGCTGAAAGCATAGGTGCTAACCCTTGCGATGTTAGTATGACGCGCTCCGTTTGGACAATCACAATTTTTCAGTACTTTGTTCATGACTTTTAATCTGCTGTTGTCGAGCCCAGTTGAAAGCAGGTGGCTGGCAAACGTTGGGTCTAGTAAGAATTGTTCTGGTCTCTGGCTGTGTACTGAGGCATGGACAATGGGGCTTGCCTGTGAAAGATTGAAAAAGCAGCGAAAGTTAAGACAGGATATCGATCAAACCCTTGAGTTTGCTTCGGAGCCCATCAAATAGTCATAATTTTTATGTTTTTTCTTTTTGTCCTTAGAGGTAACATCAGTAGAAATTAATACTGAAGTCGGTGTGTTAAGAGAAGGCTGAAGGGGAAAGGTGGGCTATGAAGTTAGGTACACACAGTGAACCTGGAGTAGGAAGCGACCACCACTAGTGTTAGTCATGCATGAGAAAAACTTTTTTTTTTTTGATCTTCCTTTTTGTTTTTCTAAGCCTAATTTTGTTGCGAAATCGACCAATAATGTGTTTTGAAGACATGAGGGTGAAATTGATGTATGTGTGCTGCTATTATGTAATTATAATGTGTAAATGAAGGATTATGTAATTTATATGTTATTTGTGCGCCAATGTATATTTGTAAATAAAAGGTTTTGGTTCGTACGTACTTGTTTTTGTATTTGTTGAGCGAGTGTGAGTTAGTAGTTTTCTCCTGGGGTTGTTTTTTTAGTAGGATTTTGGTTTTTTCTACGTCCGACCTTAGCGAGTCGTGACAAGAGAGAGAGACAATGGATAGCTGCATTACGAAAGGACAAAACCCAACAAAAACATGCAACAAGCAAAAGCAAAAATGACTGCACTTTGTGTCAAGTGCACAACCAAAAAACAGAAAACGTCCTACAAAACCTTGAGAAAGCAGTCACAAATCTCACAGAACAGTTACAAAAATCGGATGAAATAAGAGGGGATGGATTTGCGCAACTTATAAACAGCATACAAAACAAACTTGAGCATCAAATTGATAACAAGAATGCACCTACCCAAGACAGAGCCCAGCAGACAACAAATGGCCATGAACAAACACCAGCCAAAGAGCACAATTACAAATTTGGTACCACAACACCCACCAATCCAACGCACCAAATACCCACCTCAAAGGAAGAAAAATAAAGGACTGGACATGAAGGAAACACCAAGAACAGAAATGCAGCTACAAACCCGACACCCAGATCCCGTGAATATACCTATCACATCACTGCAGACAAGCTCGCACTCAAGGCACAAGAAACATAAATTATACCACGGATCAGGGGATCAACAGTCAGACAGTGACATCAGTAGCACTGACTCTGATGACGAAATAAGCCATACTGAAGGAGAACAAGATGAAAACCTCCCCAGCCTTCGTGTGATTCATGACTCAGTTCTGAGGGGCATCGACCCATAACGCCTGGGCAAGTCGTATGGTTTAAAAACAAACATGACGAAAGCACCAACGATTGAGGAGTGTAGTAAACTCAAGTTACAAGATAGTCAAGACCCTGACGTAACCCCCTTGCATCTTGGAATAAACAATCTCAAGAAAACCTCAGCCAACAAGGCCAGCAAGAAGATGACCAAATGCGTTACAAATATCAAAAAGCAGTGCCCAAAATCACAAGTTGTCATCAGCAACGTCATCCCAACGCTCGATGAAAAGTTAGATGGCAAAAAAGAGGTGTACAATGCTATGGTGTTTGCAAACCTGAAATCAAAAGACAACTTCCTTCAGCAGCATGACAACTTGCAAAAATTCACCCTGAAAGCAGAGGGTCGACTCGGCAGATAAAACATCATGCATGATGATAGTATCCACCCGAATGAGAGAGGATCTGGACTTCTGGCAGGAAACATAGGACGACGGGTTCATAGCTTCCTATGGCAAAAGACGTGACCTTCCTTCAGCATGACAACTTGAAGAACACAGAAAACATCATGCATGATGAGATTCACCCGAATGAGAGAGGGTCTGGACTTCTGGCAGGACGCATAGGACGACGGGTTCATAGCATCCTATGGCAAAAGCAAAAGCAAAAGAAACACCTGAAATGAACAAACCACGAATCCAACCATCAAGATTCGTCCAGAAAAACACCAAGTCACTGGAGAGAATCACTGGAAAAGACCTCAGATGACAGCTCAGACGACGAAAAAGGAAATACAGCCACAAAAAACTATCAACACCAAAAGGAGCGAGAAACAAACAACAGAAGGCCTAATGCAATGTTACACGAGACTAAGGCATGACACTGAACACGCAGAACGCAAAACCAACCAGTACAACAGAAGTCAAACTTCTACAAGCGGAGCCTCTGAAAATGGTCACAGAAATAGTGCAAGTTACCGCAACTATGACCAGCATGAAAACCGCTACAACCTTCAAAACTTCCATAACGACAACAGATGAAGAAGCCACAACAGAAACAGAGATGGTCACATAAATTACCAACACTTTCACAGCAGTAGGCAGCATGAAAACCGCTACAACCCTCAAAACTTCCATAACGACAACAGAGAAAGAAGCCACGACAGAAAGAGAGAGGACAGTCATAGCAAGATGACCATGGACACTATTACAGCAGCAGCCAGCATGAAAACGGTTACAATCCTCAAGACTACATTGACGACAACAGAGGAAGAAGGTCACGACAGAAATAGAGAGGCGTATGAAAATGGTCCACAACATAGAAGCTAAGGACAACATGAGAAACGCTACAATCTTCAAAACTACCAAGACAACAACAGAAGAAGCCATGACAAAAACGGGAACGATATCAGAAACGGTCAACACTATCGCAGCTATGGACACAATGAAAAACGCTTCAATCCTCAATACTACCATGACGACCGGCAAGAACCAGAGGTACTACAGAAGCAGAAGCGCGCGACAACGACGGAAACAGTCATAGATATGACTTACCCTTCCGCAGTCATGGACAACAGGAGAAAGGCCTTCACCCTCAAAACTACCTTGACGACTGGCAGCACTCAAGGGTTCACAGAGGGGGCAGCCGTGACAGATATTATGAAAATGTGCATGATTACATGTACTGTGATTAATTTCCACTGTATAACAATATAATGCTTTCAATCACTACCAAAAACACACACCTTATTTGACGTACAATGAAACTTGACAATTTAAAGATACTTTCATGGAATTTTTAAAGGGATTTAGAGAAACCATTGATGGACAAAAGATAAATAAATTAGAAGAAGATGGTGTGATTAGATTTATATCAGAATATAATATAGTCTTTCTGCAAGAGACACACCTTGACAAAGAATCTGCCTGCAAAGAACATTTTGCAGACTTCGCCCCAGGAACACATTATTGTCGTTCCAAGCGTGCAAAGGCTCAAAAGTCTTCAGGGGGTATATTGATTTTTATTAAACAAAACTTAAGAAAGTTTGTTAAGATTCTACCCCCAAATAACAGCGATATAGCTTGGTTGAGAATGCAAAAAGAGGGAAATTCCACATACATAGGATGTGTGTATACCCCCAGAACATTCCTCTTTCGGTAAAGATTGTAGGAGCAGTATATGGGACAAAGTCGAAGCTGATCTAATTAATCTATCCAGCAATGAACAAGTAATTTTGTGCGGAGACTTTAATGCAAGGTCAGGCACGATTCCTGACTACATCCAAATGGACAAGGAAAATAATACATATCCACTACCTGAGCATTACTCGTTTAATACGGTAAATGACAGATGTTCTATGGACAGTTGTGTCCAAAAACTTGGTAGGAAACTCACATCTATATGTATTGACTGTAACATGAGTATTCTCAATGGCAGAACACTTGGCGACATACAAGGTCGATATACTTGTTACACACCCAAAGGATGTAGCGTTGTTGATTACTTATTATGCTCTCAAAACTTATTGAATGATGTAATCAATATGAAAGTTCACGATTTAACAGCTTATTCAGATCATTGTCCAATATCATTAAAGATAAATCATTACCTCCCTAAAGAAAATTACTATAAAACAGGAAGCAAAACACAGAGAAACCGAATATACTGAACATGACAGAAACATGTACGAAAATATTACTTTCTTTTTAGATGAAAACTCTGAGGCAAAACTTCAAAAGGCCCTCACTTATTCAGAAAATAAAATACGTATGAAAAAAGATTAATGATATTCTTATAGCAGATGCTAAAAACCTTACTTCTCCTGCTAAAACAATAAATAATGTAGTAGAATACTTTACACAACTGTTACAGGATGTAGGTAAAGAAAACTTAACTTATAGAATGAAAAGAAAAGGGAAGAAAATTTAAAAAAAAAAAATTTAAATGGTTTGATAAAGAAAGCGAAATAAAACGTAAAGAAACCAACTCTTTATTAAATGCATTAAATAGAAGTCCATTTAACCGAACACTTCATCAAAAATATTTTTATGCAAGGAAAATGTATAACAAAATAATTAAGAAAAAGAAAAAAGCATGTAAAGCAAAACTATTAGATATATTGAACAAACACTTGACTGTAAATCCAAAACGCAGTTTGGAAAACATTAAAAGAACTACAGACCATGGAAAACCAGGAACAAAAATAATATCTTAACAAAAACAATCTCTTCCAGTTAAAGAGTGGATTACTCACCTGGAAGAACATCTGGAGAAAAAACAACAAGTCGAAATTGAGGACAAAGTATATGTAGTCATTGATAATAACCGAGAAAACTATATAAAAACTGATATAGATAATATGAAAACTAATATCGATAGTCATAATTTAGATTATGATATTACAGATAAAGAAATAACTAAAGCTATTAGAAAGTTAAAAAATAACAAATCTCCTGGAATAGATGGAATTAGAAATGCATTTTGAAAAGCTGGCACTTCAGAATTGTTACCCACAATTAAAAACATATTCAATTACATCTTGAAAAGTGGCCAATATCCAGATCTGTGGAAGAAAGGCATATCAGTCCCAATACATAAAGGAGGGGATAAATTAAACCCAAGTACACTGTAACTACAGATGATTCACGCCTAACTGTTCGCTATGTAATGTATCATGTCAAATACTAAATGCTAGAATACATGATTATTTAAAATCAAACAATCTGCTTGCAAAAGAACAAGGCCGTTTTAGAAAAGACCATAGGACTTCAGATAATATTCTCATTTTAAACAGTATAGTAGACAATACCTTAAAATCACGTAACAGTAGATTATATGCATGCTTTGTTGATTTTCAAAAAGCATTCGATAACATACCACACGAAGGATTACTTATAAAAAAAATTAAAAAAAAATGTTATTCAAAGTAAATGTTTTAATTTTATTAAAAGTATGCACACAAATGCACAAATTTTTTGATCCAACAAAAACGGGATTCCTCACTCCATGTATGTACGAAGAGGATTTTTACAAGGAAACTCCTTAAGCCCCACATTATTTAATATATTTATTAATGATATAATTAAGTGGTTTCCAGACGTAGATTCACCAAAAATTAGCCAATCAGAAAATAAATGTATATCTTCTTTACTATATGCAGATGACCTCGTACTTCTTGCAACATCTAAGCATGGTTTACAATTAAAACTTGATAAATTGCACTTATATTGTAAAGAGTGGGGTATACACATTAACAATGAGAAAACTAAAGTGTTAATATTTTCAAAAACAGACCCCAAACTAGAACATTTTTTAGATGTGGCACAAACATTATTGAAACGACAGATCAGTACAAGTACCCAGTAATTATATTCCATAAATCAGGAAAACATGATATAGCATCTGAGCTTCTTAGCAAGCAAGGAAATAAAGCAACACATAGCCTTAAAAGAATGTTTAGAAATGAAAACATAAACGTTCAAGTTATTTTAAAACTATTTGATAGTCTTATCTCTCCAACATTAACTTATGGTGCAGATGTTTGGCTACCATTTACCATCAAAATTAGATGGCAACATTAACTTAGAAAAGTTATTCACCCAATGCCTTTCAAATAAATTACAGCATGAACATATCCAGCACAATATTTTTTCAAACAAATTTTAGGGGTTCATAAAAAAGCTATAAATTTAGCGGTTATTGGAGAGCTAGGTAGTTTTCCTGTTAGTTTAATATCAATTTGTCAAATTATAAAATTCTGGCATCATATCTTAGAATCCAAACAAGACTCTTACATTAATATCATTTACAATTAAATGCTAAACAATGAAACTAGTCAGTCACCATGTGTTAAATTCGTCAAATCTATTTTAAACGCCCTTGGATTGACACATGTCATGGAACAACCAACACACGTTTAACATAAATAAATTATGTCATGTAATTCAAAATAAACTAAAAGAATCAATCAATCAAATCAATCAAAAATATATGTATTGTCTTTAAAACATAAAAGAAATTCTTTGTCTGGCATGCACATAAAACACACATATACAAATAGAGACAATAAGACAATATACAGTAAATACATCATAAGAATTAAATTACAATACAATGTAAGACACACACACACACACACTACACACACACACACACACACCACACACTACACACGCGCGCGCAGCGCACACGCGCACGCACACAACACACACACACACACACCACACACACACACCACACACACACACCCCTCCCCTTCCCCACAACATATTTTTCATAAAACTCCACCCTCAACCATGCCTCTTCCACCCTCACACACATCACACACACAAATGACAGCCACTACACACGGCTTGCACACGCATACGTACACACGCACACGCCCCAGGTACACTCACACGGAGAGAGGGAGGAGACTGAGGACACACACACAGTGGAGAGCAGTAGTGTGTGAGAGGGTTAGACGAGATAGCAGAGGAGGATGAATTTGAATCCCAGAGAGATTGCTTGGGGTGCTGAGACATGAGCGATGATGACAGGGATGGACGAGAGGTTCCGTAACGAGACATAGAGATTTATGAGATGAGTAAGAGAGAAGAGAGAGAGAGAGAGAGAGATTTGAAACCTTGTATTTGAGAGTGTGAGAGAGAGATAAACATTGAGTAGCGAGGTGTAGATTTGACGAGTATTCGTAGAAGGAGGGAATCTGGACTAAATTTTCGCGACACTCCAAGTTTTGGGGGTAGTCGACGGAGGACTTCTAGACAAATTTCGTGCAGCATCGCGGTGATAAATGAACCAAGCGGATACAATTTCTCCCAGTATTGTCATAGTAAGTGAATAGGACAGCAAGCAGTATGTGAAATGTCGTATCGATGAGGGAGAGACACACATACAGGAAGAGAGAAGAGACACACACATAACACGAGTATTACAGAGAGAGAATGCTCCTAGAGAGATCAAGCATCTCTCTTAAATAGCATAATCATTAACATAACGTCGGAGGGCTACTCTGGCGCTATAGAATTATAAAAGCACCCTCTCTCTCTCTCCTCTCTCCTTTCTCTCACTGTCTCATGTCCCCTACGTCTCTCTCTCTCTCCCCTCACCCTCTACTAATCTCTCCTCTCTCCCAATCTCCTCACCCTCTCTCTCTCTCTCTCTCTCAGAAGTCTCACCTCTCTCTCTCTCTCTCTCTCTCTCTCTCTCTCTCACTCTCTCTCTCTCTCTAACACACACACACATTTGCTTAAAACCAACAATTGGTATCAAAGTAATAATGGGACAATATGCATAAAACAAATTTAAAATGAATAATATCCCAAGCATAATACACAAAAAACAAAGTTTAGATTATAAAAATCACCAATACTGAATACTAGAACAATGATAAAAGGTATGCTAAAATCAACACACATTCACCATGGTTCTCTCTCTCTCTCTCTCATCTCTCCCTCCCTCCTCACTCTCCCAATCTCCATCCCCTCTCCCCCCTCTCTCTATCACTTCCCCAGACACACACACACACACACACACACACACACCACACACATACACACACACATTCACACACACACACTGCACACAAAGCTTAAACCATCATTTGTTTAAAACTAATATAGAATAATACACATAAGAAAACTAAAATGAACAATCAATATATGCAATAGCAAAGAAACAGACACATTATAAAATGCTAGATCATATTATAACAAGAGGCAAAGCCTTCAAGGCTCACGTCTGATTTGTATTACTATAATACTGTTATGTAGACACTTGTGCATCTGAAAACAGAATGAATTTTTTATTTTACTGTGTAAATTAAATTATTTCTGTGCATTAAATTACCCCTACCCTCAGTGTCTCAATGTATGTGGCGGTACCATAGCCGATGAGGTTTAACCGAGGCGTGGTTACTTCTACACCTATCTGTATAACATAAAAACTACAGGACTTTACTGGTGTTGCACTGCCTCCGGGCATTGTAGCCAGTATCATTCCCACCATCTTTGCATTTACAAATGTCCCATATGTGTCTGTCCCAGACCGAGAGGACGTAAAACACCATTTTTCATTCACAATACCCACACCTTTCCCTCTTTCTTTAAAATTTAATTATAATTTTATGTATGTTTATATATGCGCATGTAACATAGTGGAGCCCTATTTTTATTTTTGGCAAACAAGTAAAATTGAAAAGCATATTGACCAAGCTTTCAGAAAAAACATAGTGACCAGTCCCCCCCCCCCCCCCTCCTCCCCGCCGGGGTAAGGGGGGTCTACGGACACCTGTAGGTCTACAGTCACTGCTCTTAGAAAATTAATAATTGAAGTTGCGGAATTCGTAAGGCCATACTCCTGATCTGATACTGTTTTAAACTGATTGTTCATGCAATAAAAACTTGTTCCACATCATCTACATTTCTGCAAGATACTTTAGTCCTAATATTTTATTTTCGCTTCGTTAATCCCCCCCCCCCCCCCCCCCCCCTCTGCCACAAAGCAAAGGTGAAGGTCGCAGCCTGCACGCTCATCCATCCAGGTCACATGGCATGATACGGTGCACATGGTGATCAATCGTCTAGGCCTAACTTGATCTGGATTCGTACGTCGAAGGCAGTGAAATCGACGAACACTGGATTTTCCGTATATTTTTTTCAAGACTGAAATGAATGTGGGCTAAATGTTAGGTACGTCGTCTTGATTATGAGGTAAGGCTTGATCTCTAGGCCTAGGCCTTGTTGTGTGTGCTATCGCCGGAAGTGCGATAATAAGTATTGCATGCGCAGAGATGATGTGCGAATGAACACGAACAACCGTTGTCAAACTACGCAAATAAAACGAAACAACCGGGCCGTCAACGCCCCACACTCGGTACATCCCTTTTGTTACAGAAAATAAAATAGTTAACGACGTTAAAATGTACCTATTTGTACACACCTGAAGTCTTGTGTTTATTTTTAAACAGCGTTTTTGTATATCTAATGGAGAGTCTTCTTTCCAGTATGAGTATCTCCTACTCAGTACAACACAACAGTAATCTCTGCAACAAATGATTGTATTTCTTATGCTCTTTGTAGATGCATCTGACTGCTTTGATCGTTGTGAGTTGAAGGCTCATATCAAAATCAAGTATCCTGCTAATTTTAACCCTCCAACGCCTTGTATTTTTTAGAGAAAATTAGAGAAAACGACAATGTTAAAGTTTGGAGATTGCAAGGTTAAAGGTTGCACAACAGTAATCTCTGTAACAAATTATAGTCTTTCTTGTGTCCTTTATTGATGCATCTGACTACTTTGATCGTCGTGACTTGAAGGCTCACGTCAAAATCAAATATCCTGCTAACTTTAACCCTCCAACACCTTATATTTTTAGAGAAAACGACAACGTTAAAGTTTGCAGTGCAAGGTTAAAGGTCGGGCCACGGACGCAAACACACACACACACACACACGACACACACACACACACACACCACACACACACACACAACACACACACACACACACACACACACACACCGAACACGTACGATACTATAGACTCACTTTGTTTTAAAAAAACGTGAGCCAATAATGAATGCTAAAAATCAACAAAGCAACAGTTACCCTCTCTACCCCGCCCCCATCTCTCCCTCTCTTACCACCCCCCCCCTCTCTCTCTCTCTCTCTTTCTCTCACACACCACAATCAGACACCCCCACACGCACGCACGCACACACGCACACACGCACGCACGCACACGCACACGCACACACACCACACACACACACATAACCACACTACTAAATTATTTATTAATAATAATAATATATTTCATTTTGGAGAAAAAGATAATCTGAGACACAATCAAAACATAACAAGATTACAAGCATATACAGAACTGAACCATATTTGACAAATCCTTTAATAAACTTTAACCACAAACAGATGTTATGCAAACTAAGAATTTCATGCCATGAGCTTAAAATAGAAAAAGGTAGACATTCTATTACACCAAGAGAGAAACGGTTATGTTTACAATGTAATGAAGTAGAAGATGAAACTCATGTTTGATACAATTGTACAAAACATACAGAAATAAGAATACAATTAATAAAACTCGAAGAATATACAATATACATAATGTTACACCTAGCAAATTAATTACAAATGACGCCCTTGTAAGTGAGCTTGCAAAATATATACACAGATGTCTCAATCAATAGCCTCAATTGCCTCAAGCAGTAGCGCAACCAGTACAAAGAAAGAAGAAGAAAACAAGAAGTATATAACAAAAATGTTCCGTAACTGGCAGAATCATTATTATAGCATTCAAATGACAAAAACTACATGTAGTATGCATACTACAGGAAACAAATAGTTTCACAATGGCTACGTGTTTTTTATGTACCAAGGAACATATTTATTTAGACAATTACGATATCCTCTGAAACAGAACAGATTGCGCCAAATCAAACTTTGGGGAGAAAATAGGAACAATGTACTTCTCATGCAGTAAAATGACCAAAAACTGATCTGATTCTTACTGAGCATGGATTTCGTGTTTCAAAACGAGCACACCAGACTACGTGTCGTGCTCAAACCATCCTACCTGTCAGACTGGATCCAGCGCTTGCAATGAAGCAGGGTACATAGCTCTTCCCGGAAACGGGAACCGGAAATGCAGTAGAGGAAGAAGTTGATACAATTGTTGGTGTACATGAGGAGCTGGAGCCCTGTGTGCACCACTTGGGTCCTAGCTTTGTCCTGGAAAGAATGAGGGAGAAACAGTCAGATGGGAGGAATACAGCACAGTCCTAGCTTTGTCCTGGAAAGAACGAGGGAGAAACAGTCAGATGGGAGGAATACAGCACAGTCCTAGCTTTGTCCTGGAAAGAACGAGGGAGAAACAGTCAGATGGGAGGAATACTGCACAGTCCTAGCTTTGTCCTGGAAAGAACGAGGGAGAAACAGTCAGATGGGAGGAATACTGCACAGTCCTAGCTTTGTCCTGGAAAGAACGAGGGAGAAACAGTCAGATGGGAGGAATACAGCACAGTCCTAGCTTTGTCCTGGAAAGAAAGAGGGAGAAACAGTCAGATGGGAGGAATACTGCACAGTCCTAGCTTTGTCCTGGAAAGAATGAGGGAGAAACAGTCAGATGGGAGGAATACAGCACAGTCCTAGCTTTGTCCTGGAAAGAACGAGGGAGAAACAGTCAGATGGGAGGAATACTGCACAGTCCTAGCTTTGTCCTGGAAAGAATGAGGGAGAAACAGTCAGATGGGAGGAATACTGCACAGTCCTAGCTTTGTCCTGGAAAGAAAGAGGGAGAAACAGTCAGATGGGAGGAATACTGCACAGTCCTAGCTTTGTCCTGGAAAGAAGGAGGGAGAAACAGTCAGATGGGAGGAATACTGCACAGTCTTAGCTTTGTCCTGGAAAGAATGAGGGATAAACAGTCAGATGGGAGGAATACTGCACAGTCCTAGCTTTGTCCTGGAAAGAAGGAGGGAGAAACAGTCAGATGGGAGGAATACTGCACAGTCCTAGCTTTGTCCTGGAAAGAAAGAGGGAGAAACAGTCAGATGGGAGGAATACTGCACAGTCCTAGCTTTGTCCTGGAAAGAACGAGGGAGAAACAGTCAGATGGGAGGAATACTGCACAGTCCTAGCTTTGTCCTGGAAAGAACGAGGGAGAAACAGTCAGATGGGAGGAATACTGCACAGTCCTAGCTTTGTCCTGGAAAGAAAGAGGGAGAAACAGTCAGATGGGAGGAATACAGCACACCTAGCTTTGTCCTGGAAAGAAAGAGGGAGAAACAGTCAGATGGGAGGAATACAGCACAGTCCTAGCTTTGTCCTGGAAAGAACGAGGGAGAAACAGTCAGATGGGAGGAATACAGCACAGTCCTAGCTTTGTCCTGGAAAGAACGAGGGAGAAACAGTCAGATGGGAGGAATACTGCACAGTCCTAGCTTTGTCCTGGAAAGAAAGAGGGAGAAACAGTCAGATGGGAGGAATACTGCACAGTCCTAGCTTTGTCCTGGAAAGAACGAGGGAGAAACAGTCAGATGGGAGGAATACTGCACAGTCCTAGCTTTGTCCTGGAAAGAATGAGGGAGAAACAGTCAGATGGGAGGAATACAGCACAGTCCTAGCTTTGTCCTGGAAAGAATGAGGGAGAAACAGTCAGATGGGAGGAATACTGCACAGTCCTAGCTTTGTCCTGGAAAGAATGAGGGAGAAACAGTCAGATGGGAGGAATACTGCACAGTCCTAGCTTTGTACTGGAAAGAATGAGGGAGAAACAGTCAGATGGGAGGAATACTGCACAGTCCTAGATTTGTCCTGGAAAGAACGAGGGAGAAACAGTCAGATGGGAGGAATACTGCACAGTCCTAGCTTTGTCCTGGAAAGAACGAGGGAGAAACAGTCAGATCGGAGGAATACTGCACAGTCCTAGCTTTGTACTGGAAAGGATGAGGGAGAAACAGTCAGATCGGAGGAATACTGCACAGTCCTAGCTTTGTCCTGGAAAGAAAGAGGGAGAAACAGTCAGATGGGAGGAATACTGCACAGTCCTAGCTCAGATGGGAGGAATACAGCACAGTCCTAGCTTTGTACTGGAAAGGAACGAGGGAGAAACAGTCAGATGGGAGGAATACAGCAACAGTCTTAGCTTTGTACTGGAAAGAACGAGGGAGAAACAGTCAGATGGGAGGAATACAGCACAGTCTTAGCTTTGTCCTGGAAAGAACGAGGGAGAAACAGTCAGATGGGAGGAATACTGCACAGTCCTAGCTTTGTCCTGGAAAGAACGAGGGAGAAACAGTCAGATCGGAGGAATACTGCACAGTCCTAGCTTTGTCCTGGAAAGAATGAGGGAGAAACAGTCAGATGGGAGGAATACTGCACAGTCCTAGCTTTGTCCTGGAAAGAACGAGGGAGAAACAGTCAGATGGGAGGAATACTGCACAGTCCTAGCTTTGTCCTGGAAAGAAAGAGGGAGAAACAGTCAGATGGGAGGAATACAGCACAGTCCTAGCTTTGTCCTGGAAAGAACGAGGGAGAAACAGTCAGATGGGAGGAATACTGCACAGTCCTAGCTTTGTCCTGGAAAGAACGAGGGAGAAACAGTCAGATGGGAGGAATACTGCACAGTCCTAGCTTTGTCCTGGAAAGAACGAGGGAGAAACAGTCAGATGGGAGGAATACTGCACAGTCCTAGCTTTGTCCTGGAAAGAACGAGGGAGAAACAGTCAGATGGGAGGAATACTGCACAGTCCTAGCTTTGTCCTGGAAAGAACGAGGGAGAAACAGTCAGATGGGAGGAATACTGCACAGTCCTCCTGGAAACTATCTGCAGATCGGAGGAATACTTCCTAGTTTTTGTCCTGGAAAGAATGAGGGAGAAACAGTCAGATGGGAGGAATACAGCAACAGTCCTTAGCTTTGTCCTGGAAAGAACGAGGGAGAAACAGTCAGATGGGAGGAATAGCTTTGGGTCCTGGAAAAGAACGAGGGAGAAACAGTCAGGGGTGTGGGATGAATACTGCCAAACAATACAGATCCTATTGAGCTTTGTACCTGGTAAAGAAATGAGGGAGAAACCAGTCAGATGGGAGGAAATACCCTGCAAAAACTGCAGTCAGGAAGTCCTAGCTTTGTCCTGGAAAGAATGAGGGAGAAACAGTCAGATGGGAGGAATACAGCTCAGTCTTAGCTTTGTACTGGAAAGAATGAGGGAGAAACAGTCAGATGGGAGGAATACTGCACAGTCCTAGCTTTGTCCTGGAAAGAACGAGGGAGAAACAGTCAGATCGGAGGAATACTGCACCACTTGAGTCCTAGCTGTGTCAAACTTTGGATAGTCGCAGATCAGTTGCAGAAGTAGAGAAGAAGAGAGCAGAGAATCGTTCCACCACAATGAGTCGATTTTGGCATGCTTTGTAACTTGCAATGTGTCGATTTTGGCATGCTTTGTAACTTTTCAGAGGATTATGCGCACCACAATGTGTCGATTTTGGCATGCTTTGTAACTGTGTCGATTTTGGCATGCTTTGTAACTTTTCAGAGGATTG
>JAGGCT020000035.1:132042-167261 GCA_017654935.2 Phymorhynchus buccinoides
GAAAATTCACTTCCTGTTTTTTTTCCTATCTGATCCCATTATTTTTCAAGTGTAATAAAACTCACGGAAATTTTAATTGAGTAGCATATATGTTGTGCTTCTTTTAAATAATTCATTGCGTGCTGTTGGTTTTTGTTCAGAAGTTTACTTAATTAATGAAATCTATCAGCAGCGTTTCAAAATTCAGTTTTTAGATTTTAAAGATGTGTAACCTTTTCCAAACCACAAAATGATTCTGTTTAATTTTACTTTAAAACGTTTTTTAAAAATGACACTGTTATGCTTTTGTTAAACTGTTTTTTACAGATTATTGCTTACATACTATGCACACAAGCCCCCCCCAACCCCTACTCCTTGCTGATTGGTTTTCCTTAATGATTAAAGGTTGGTCGTAAGTTTCGTAAACAGTTCAACCCCTAATTCCCTTGAACCTTACTTTCTGGTGCCCCATAGTCCTGCTCCCACTATCCCCCAGTTTTTTTAATAAGACTGTCACCTCGCCCCGTTCTAACTTCCCCCCCAAGTCACACACAGCACTACACACACACACACACACACCACACACACAACTGCACACACACACACGGTACGACACACTACGCACACGACCCCCCGCACACGCACACGCACACGCACACCCATACACACACACACACACACACACATGCACACACACAGTAGCTACACACCACACACACAACACAACACACACAGCACTACACACACTACACACATCGCCCCGACCACGCACACACGCAACGCACACACCAGTGTTGCACACGATACGGATTGCACAACGTATTCGCACACATATTCTGGCTCGAGCATAAAATGCAAACACACATAACACATGGATGCAAATCATTTACACACACACACACACAACAAACAAACACACACAAACACACTCACGCACGCACACCACACACACGACACAAGACAAAACAACACAAACACACGCACGCACACACACACAACAAACCACGCACGCCGCAACACGCACAACCACACACACCAAAGCTCACACACAAACAACACGCCACAAAACACAACCCACACACACGCACAAACACACACCACGCACAAACACACACGCACACACTACACACACCACACGCACAAACACACACAAACACACACACGCACAAAACACAAACACACACACACACACAATACACACACACGCACGCACGCACGCGGGGCTGCACTGCATGCTGAATCCGAGCACTTACAGATGTACACCATATATTGTTTTTCCCACACATTTCAAAACACGCGAGCGCCAAAATGGTTTCAAACTGCTGGGTAGTTCTATACTACTGTGAATGGAAAATGCACCTTCAAATACCAATCACGTTGGATGAAACCGTTTCGACCTGTTACTCTACTCTTTTCGAGTAGTTTATTCTACTCAATTTTGGACCTCAAACAACTCTTCCAAATTGAAAATAATGCTCCTTTAATTCATTTTCAATGAACATTGTTTGATGTTTTTTGAATACGACTACACATTCGCACCAAAACTACTCATTTCAGCTATCCAGCTTACTCCCAGACTTGTGTAAGGGGTTAAGCGGTCTGGCAAACCTAGTTTTGATTCCTTAATTCGCTTTAAAAACAAATGGTTGGTTGATCTAATTATTATCAATACACAATTATATGCCTTTCTTTGTAAAAATCAAGTGGCTAAGCGATTATTCTTTCCAAATACCATAGGAGGGCAATTTATGACAGTTTCTTTCAATATGCTTAGGCTTAGGCTGTTCAGTTGTTTTAAATTTAAAGTTTACGCTTTTTTATATTCAAATTTATTTATTTGCTTTCAAATGAAGAAAATCTTTTTTTTTCGCGTGCACGTAAATCTAAAACTGACGAGACATATCAACTAAGACATAAATACAGCTAACAGCTCCTGTTATTCACATAGACCAATTAAATGTTTTGTCCCCCCCCCCCCCCCACACACCCCACACACAATAAGTAACAAAGTAATTATTAGTTCTGCATTTAGCTTTAACAAAATCCCATAACAAGAATTCTTCATAACAAGCGACATATTAATAATAAAACATAATAATATCACAGCAAGCAGTAGTATAGTCAAGTATGCTCAATGCAAGTACACACACAAGCACCACACATCCCGCAACAACGCAAAAAAAAAAACGCACGCACACGGCACACGACACAGCACACACACCATCGCGCCGCCGCATGCACACATACGCAAGATAACATAACTAATGTGTTTCATAAATTGTGAAAAGGCATAGAAGATAATGAAAACAATCAATGTATTAAAAGCAATACGCCCCACTCCCTCCCCCCCCCACCCCTGCACCCCCCACCCACACACACATGATAAACCATCAACTTAGCTGAAAGTAAACAATCATAGGGATAAGACTTGAAAGCACCAAGGTAAAAATGGTGCACAAAAACAAATACTTTATGTGAAAATGAAAAGTGTAAGGACACTGGTCCTCAAATGTTCTTAAATTCGACCACCTCTTCATTCCTGCACTGCTTCCAATCTCTGATAGAATTTAGTACACAGCTTTTCCACTCTACTTTGCTGTCATTACTGCTCGCTCCTACTTACTTGTCTGATCTGCTGCATAACTTACACACCCTTCGTCACTCCGTTCCTTCCTCTGATTCTCGTCTTCCTGCAGCTTCCCTTGGTTAAAACTAAAACTTACGGTGGAAATCCTTTTCCCTTTCAGGCCCTCGGCTACGTGGAACACTGCCACCATCTCTCAGACATTCCAGCTCTCTCTCAGTCTTTAAGGCTAATCACAAAGGCACTGCTTCCTCACGTTAATGCTTGTGAATGGGGCTGCATGATGAGTTTGCAGCGGATTATATTGAAGGGTAACGGGACATGTAGTAACTGGAGTGTGTTTGTTGTGTGTGTGTGTTGTGCGTGCGCGCCGCGCGCGGCGTGTTTGGTGCTGTTGTGTGTGTACATGTGTGAAGCAGATGCGAATCAGAACAGTTTGATAAAATAACAATAACGTAATAATAATTTATAAAGTTCAGTTACGGAACTTTTTGTTTTTTTTCTCAATACTTCTGGGTTTTTCCCCCTTCTTTCTTTGTGCAAGTTGCGTTACTGTTTCAGGTAATTGAAGCTATTGATTAAAACAACTGTGTATACATTTTGCAAGCTCAATTACAAAGGCGTCATTTGTAATTAATTTGCTAGGTGCAACATTATATAGGTGTTTTTTTTCTTCAACGAGTTTTATAAATTGTATTCTTATTTCCACAAGTGTTGTACAATTGTCTAAAAAATGATTTTAATCTTCTACCTCATTACATTGTAAGCACAACCTTTTCTCTCTAAGTGTATTATAATGTCTACCTTTTGCTAGTTTAAGCTCGTGGCATGATGTTCTTAGTTTGCATAACGTCTGTTTTTTTGTAAAGTGTATTAAAGGATTTGTCAAATGTGGTTCAGTTCTGTATTCATTTGTAATATTGCTATAAAAGTTTAGCTTTGATTTTGTCTCAGATTTACCTTTTCTCCAAAATGAAATATATTCTTCTTTTAGTTTATTTTGAACTAAATGACATAACTTATTTATGTTAAACGCGTATTGGTTGTTCCAGACATGTGTCAATACTAGGGCGTTTAAAATGGATTTGACGAAAGTAACCCATGGTGACTGACTATTTTCACTTTTTTTAACATTTCATTTTCAATGGCATTAATGAAAGAGTCTTGTTTGGTTTCTAAGATATGATACCAGAATTTCATAATTTGACAAATTGATGTTAAACTAACAAGAAAACTACCTACCTCTGCAATAACCGCTAAATTTATAGCTTTTCTAAGAACCTCTAAAATTTGTTTGAAAACGTTATGCTGGATATGTTCATGCTGTGATTTATTTGAAAGGCATTGGGTGAATAACGTTTTTAAGTTAAAGTTGTCATCTAATTTTATGGTAAATGGCAGCCAAACATCTGCACCATAAATTAATATTGGCGAGATGAGACTATCAAATAGTTTTAAAATAACTTGAACATTTATGTTTTCATTTCTAAACATTCTTTTAAGGCTATATGTTGTTTTATTTCCTTGCTTACTAAGATGCTCGGATGCTATAATCAAGTTTTTCTGATTTATGAAATATGATTCCTAGGTACTTGTACTGATCTGTTGTTTCAATACTGTTTGTACCACATCTACAAACTGTTCTAGTTTTGGGGTATGGTTTTGAAAATATTAACATTTTAGTTTTCTTATTGTTAATGTGTATATCCCACTCTTTGCAATATAAGTGCAATTTATAAAGTTTCAATTGTAAACCATGCTTAGATGTTGCAAGAACTACGAGGTCATCTGCATAGAGTAAAGAAGATATACATTTATTTTCTGATTGACTTATTTTTGGTTAATCTACGTCTGTAAACCACTTAATTATATCATTAATAAATGTATTAAATAATGTCGGGCTTAAGGAGTTTCCTTGTATAGTTCCTCTTCGTACATAAATGGAGTGAGGAACTCCGTTCTTGCTGGATGAGCAAATTTGTGCATACTTTTAATCAGATTAAAACATTTACCTTGAATACCTATTTTTGGTAATTTTATAAGTCGTCCTTCGTGTGATATGTTATCGAATGCTTTTTGAAAATCAACAAAGCATGCATATAATCTACTTTTACGTGATTTTAAGGTATAGTCTACTATACTGTTTAAAATGAGAATATTATCTGAAGTCCTATGGTCCTTTCTAAAACCGGCTTGTTCTTTTGCTAGCAGATTGTTTGATTCTAAGTAATTATTTATTTGAGTATTTAGTATTTGACATAATACATTTCTTAGAGAACAGTTAAGCGTGATTCCTCTTTAGTTGCTTGTGTTTGATTTATCCCCTCCTTTATGTATTGGGACTGATATGCCTTTCTTCCACATATCTGGATATTGGCCACTTTTCAAGATATAATTGAATATGTTTTTAATTGTGGGCAACAATTCTGAAGTGCCAGCTTTTAAAAATTCATTTATGACTGCGTCTATTCCAGGAGCTTTGTTATTTTTTTAACTTTCTAATAGCTTTAGTTTATTTCTTTATCTGTAATATCATAATGTAATTAATGACTATCGATATTCAGTTTTCAAATTATCTATATCAGTTTTCATATAGTTTTCTTGGTTATTATCAATTACTACAGATTCTTTGTTCTCCATTTCGACTTGTTTTCCCAGAAGTTCTTCCAGATGAGCAATCCATTTTTTAACTGGAAGATATTGTTTTTGGTCCTGGTTTTCCATGGTCGGTAGTTCTTTTAATGTTTTCCAAAGTGCGTTTGGGTTATCAGTCAAGTTTTTGTTTAATATATCTAATAGTTTTGCTTTATATGCTTTTGTCTTTTTCTTAACTATTTTGTTATATATTTTCCTTGCATAAAAATATTTTTGATGAAGTGTTCGGTTAAACGGACTTCTATTTAATGCATTTAGTAAAGATTTTGTTTCTTTACGTTTTATTTCGCATTGTTTGTCAAAACATTTTTTATTTTGTCTTTTCCTTTTCTTCCCGTTTCTCTTTATTCTATAAGTTAAGTTTTCGTTACCTACATCCTGTAACAGTTGTGTACAGTCTTCTAGTACATTATTTATTGTTTTAGCAGGAGAAGTAAGGGTTTTAGCATCTGCTTTAAGAATATCATTAATCTTTTTCATACGTATTTTATTCTCTTTAGAAGTGAGGGCCTTTTGAAGTTTTGCCTCAGAATTTTCATCCCAAAAGAAAGTAATATTTTCGTACATGTTTTTTTCATGTTCATTATGTTTGGTTTCTCTATGTGTTTTGCTTTCTGTTTTATAGTAATTTTCTTTAGTGAGGTAATGATTTATCTTTAATGATATTGGACAATGATCTGAATAAGCTGTTAAATCGTGAACTTTCATATTGATTACATCATTCAATAAGTTTTGAGAGCATAATAAGTAATCAACAACGCTACATCCTTTTGGTGTGTAACAAGTATATCGACCTTGTATGTCGCCAAGTGTTCTGCCATTGAGAATACTCATGTTACAGTCAATACATATAGATGTGAGTTTCCTACCAAGTTTTTGGACACAACTGTCCATAGAACATCTGTCATTTACTGTATTAAACGAGTAATGCTCAGGTAGTGGATATGTATTATTTTCCTTGTCCATTTGGATGTAGTCAGGAATCGTGCCTGACCTTGCATTAAAGTCTCCGCACAAAATTACTTGTTCATTGCTGGATAGATTAATTAGATCAGCTTCGACTTTGTCCCATATACTGCTCGTAAAATCTTTATTTACCAAAAGAGGAATGTTCTGGGGGTATATACACACATCCTATGTATGTGGAATTTCCCTCTTTTTGTATTCTCAACCAAGCTATATCGCTGTTATTTGGGGGTAGAATCTTAACACACTTTCTTAAGCTTTGTTTGATACAAATCGATATACCCCCTGAAGACTTTTGAGCCTTTGCACGCTTGGGACGACAATAATGTATTCCTGGGGCGAGGTCTGCAAAATGCACTTTGCATGCAGTTTCATTGTCAAGGTGTGTCTCTTGCAGAAAGACTATATCATATTCTGATATAAATCTATTCACATCATCTTCTTCTAATTTATTTATCCTTTGTTCATCAATGGTTTCTTTAAATCCCTTTACTTTCCATGAAAGTATCTTTAAATTGTCAAGTTTCATTGTACGTTAAATAAGGTGTGTTGTTTGGTAGTGATTGAAAGCATTATATTGTTATAATGTGGAAATTAATCACGGTGCATGTAATCATGCACACTTTCATAATATCTGTCACGGCTGCCCCCTCTGTGAACCCTTGATTGCTGCCAGTCGTCAAGGTAGTTTTGAGGGTGAAGGCCTTTCTCCTGTTGTCCATGACTGTGGAAGGGTAAGTCATATCTATGACTGTTTCCGTCGTTGTCGCGTCTTCTGCTTCTGTAGTCCTCTGGTTCTTGCTGGTCGTCATGGTAGTATTGAGGATTGAAGCGTTTTTCATTGTGTCCATAGCTGCGATAGTGTTGGCCGTTTCTGATATCGTTCCCGTTTTTGTCATGGTTTCTTCTGTTGTCGTCATGGTAGTTTTGAAGATTGTTGCGTGTCTCATGTTGTCCGTAGCTTCTATGTTGTGGACCATTTCCATAAGCTTCTCTATTTCTGTCGTCACTTCTTCCCCTGTTGTCGTCACTGCAGTCTTGAGGATTGGAACCATCTTCATGCTGTCTACTACTGTAATAGAAATGACCAACTCTCTTTCTGTCGTGGCTTCTTTCTCTGTTGTCCTTATGGAAGTTTTGAGGGTTGTAGCGGTTTTCATGCTGCCTACTGCTGCGAAAGTGTTGGTAATTTCTGTGATCATCTCTGTTTCTGTTGTGGCTTCTTCCTCTGTTGTCGTTATGGAAGTTTTGAGGGTTGTAGCGGTTTTCATGCTGGTCATAGTTGCGGTGACTTGCACTATTTCTGTGACCATTTTCATAGGCTCCGCTTGTAGAAGTTTGGCTTTTGTTGTACTGGTTGGTTTTGCGTTCTGCGTGTGCAGTGTTATGCCTGGGTCTGTCCTCGTGTAACAGTACACTAGGCCTTCTGTTGTTTGTTTCTCGATCCTTTCTGTGTTGATAGTTGTTTGTGACTGTACTTCCTTTTTCGTCGTCTGAGCTGTCATATGAGGTCTTTTCCAGCGATTCTCTCTGGAGACTTGGTGTTTTTCTTGCCGAATCTTGCTGGTTGGATCCGTGGTTTGTTCGTTTGATGTGTTTCTTTTGCTTTTGCCTTTGCCATAGGATGCTATGAACCCGTCGTCCTATGTTTCCTGCCAGAAGTCCAGACCCTCTCTCATTCGGGTGAATCTCATCATGCATGATGTTTTCTTTGTTCTTCAAGTTGTCATGCTGAAGGAAGGACACGTCTTTTGATTTCAGGTTTGCAAATACCATAGCATTGTACACCTCTTTTTTGCCATCTAACTTTTCATCGAGCGTTGGGATGACGTTGCTGATGACAACTTGTGATTTGGGGCACTGCTTTTTGATATTTGTAACGCATTTGGTCATCTTCTTGCTGGCCTTGTTGGCTGAGCTTTTCTTGAGATTGTTTATTCCAAGATGCAAGAGAATGACGTCAGGGTCTTGACCATCTTGTAACTTGAGCTTACTACACTCCTCAATGGTTGGTGCTTTCGTCATGTTTGTCTTTAAACCATACGACTTGCCCAGGCGTTCTGGGTCGATGCCCCTCAGAACTGAGTCATGAATTACACGAAGGCTGGGGAGGTTTTCATCTTGTTCTCCTTCAGTATGGCTTGTTTCGTCATCTGAGTCAGTGCTACTGACGTCACTGTCTGACTCAGTGATGTGACATTCACGCGCCTGAGTGTGTTGTGCCGTGTTTGGGCTGCATTTCCTTTGTGATGTTTCCTTATGTCCAGTCCTTTCTTTTTCTTCCTTTGAGGTGGGTATTTGGTGCGTTGAATTGGTGGGTGTTGTGGTACCAAATTTGTAATTGTGCTCTTTGGCTGGTGTTTGTTCATGGCCATCTGTTGTCTGATTGGCTCTATCTTGGGTAGGTGCATCCTTGCTGTTACCAATTTGATGCTCAAGTTTGTTTTGTATACTGTTTATCAGTTGTGCAAATCCATCTCCCCTTATTTCATCCGATTTTTGTAACTGTTCTGTGAGATTCGTGACTGCTTTCTCAAGGTTTTGTAGGATGTTTTCTGTTTTTTGGTTGTGCACTTCAAGCAGTGCACACAAAGTGCTGTCATTTGTGTTTTTGCTTGTTGCATCTTCTTGTTGGGGTTTGTCATTTCGTCCTGCAGCTATTATCTCTTCTTCTATTTGATCATCGTGTAGTGACTGTGCACAAAGTTCACATGTGTATTTTATTTGTGTCTTGGCGAAGATGCAAACTTGATATATGGGTAGCTTAGTGCAGGAGTAATGGATCTTCTGATTGCAGTCTGCACATTTAAGTGATTTCTCAGTGTTCTTTTCTTTGCAGAAGCACTGTACGTCATTTTGAGTTGATGCCTTTGCGTCATTGACACTTGCGTCATAATCTAAATCTCTTGCATCACAGTTTGTTCCATTTTCTGTTTTTGACATGCTGTTGCTTTCAACTGTCCCACTGACCTCTTTTTCTGGTTCATTCGTCAGCGGAATGTCATCCCCTTCTCCGTAAACCACTGGGTCAGGGAAACCAGCTCGTTTCATGGCCTCTTTTGCCTCAGCCATTGTGGCGTAGCCTTTATGGCTAGCCTTTGGGTAGCCGTTTACTGATTGCCTGATGCCTGATTCCAGTTTTTCGAAAAATCCCAGTTACTCTACCACAACTTACTGCGTAAATTTTCCTTCCTTGTCGTTTTGCTGTCGAGTTGTTGCAAGATATTATCGCTATATCTTCATTTGACATTCTGTTTTTGAATTTCTTTTACCGAGCTTGTATCAGTTGTTTCTCATCGTCGCCATTGTCCGAAGTGTGTGCGTTTTGTGTGTGTGTGTGTTTGTGTGTGGGGAGGGAAGGATACGTGCGTGTTGTTTACAGGTTGTTGTGACGGTGGGAATGCGAGTGCGTCTGAGTATGTTTGATAGATATCTTGCATTGATGAGTGTTTTGTATTAAGTGGTCGAACTTCACGCGGTGTCTGTATTGTATGTTTTGTTGTTTACAGGTTGTTAAGATGCATTGACGAGTGTTGTGTAATTAGTGGTAGAACTTTACGTGGTGACAGTCCTGAGATGACCATAACGGTTGACGGGACTATAATGGAAAAAAGAAAAATACCCATCGTAATCTATTTTGGACTGACTATTTATCTTGCTGACAACTTAATCTTTAGTACAACTCTTTTTTGTTAATACGTCCTTACCTCTGCATGATATGGAGCGCGTACATGTGTGTTGGTCGCTATACAAATTCAGAATCTTGCTGGCAACTTAATCTTTAGTACAACTCGCCTCTTGTTTGTTAATACGTCCTTACCTCTTTGCATGATATGGAGCGCGTACATGTGTGTCGGTCGCTATACAAATTCAGAATCTTTAATGTAAGCTATCTGTAGTTTTTTCCACACGGTTAGCATCTAGTCAAGTCAAGTCAAAATTATCTTTTATTGACGATAAAGGAGTAAGCTACATTTTATACGTGTGTTTTTGGTAACCTAGGAGTGATGAAATACGCTGAATGGCTGGCGCTCTTAGTATTGCTTAACTTAGTTTGCTGAAGGCCCCAGTAGGAAATGCTGCTATGTTTTCCTTGTTTGTATAATAAATACGTGTTGGGTGTGCTATTGACGTGGTTGACGACTACTGCAGTGACAGTCCTGAGATGGTCATTGCTGTCAACGGGACTACAAACAATGCAATAATAAATAAAGTAAATACATTTCCCTGCACATTCCGCGCCCTTCGCAGGTTGTCCATTTCCACCTGTATCGTGCTTCTCACTCCTTTGTTCTCTATATAAAATACGAAAAAGTTAAAAAGAATTTTACGAAATTGCGCCCCGGCCCCGGCTCCCCGCCCCCCCCCCACCCCCCTCCCGCTTTATAAGGTTTCTGACTCCTCTCGGCAACACAAGGGACCGGGCACATCGCTTTCAGCTATGTGTCACTGATTCCGTCTCTATATTCCACCACCCCTTCCCCCTTAATTTGAACATAAACATGTTTGGAATGCAAGGTTTTTGAAACAAGTAAACAGAGTTAACCACGTGACCTTGTGCTGTTTGCCTTCAGTGTAATGCAAACCCTCAGACTATCCAGCTATACAGGTGCGGATCGGTTACAAATCAGTAAGTGTAAGGTTTTAGTGTGTGCGGATTGCAATACAAAATCTTTTGGAACGGAAATGTCTTTTTGTGTCAACTGACATCCAGAACACATTACTCGGGATACCCCAAATAATGAAGCAATTCCTGTCAAAATTCAGGTTCAATCCAGGTAGCACCGTAGACTAATTTTCATGTGGGTTAAACACGCCTATAGTAAGTCCTGCTGTTGATACTTTTCGGAACAATGAGAAGTACAGCATCTCCACCACCCCCTCAACGTTTTTCACCATTTGTTAAGGAAACAACACACAATTAGCATAAAACCCAATCCTGACAAAGGTAAGACACAGGTATGACAGGGTAAAGACCAGGGTATGTCCGTGAAAACAAAAAACAAGAGTAACCACATAACCAATGTGTAATGGTTGTAAAACGACGTCGCATGTCAGTTTTAAGAGTTGTATAATGATTTTTGCTAGTTTAGACAGGTGGTCACATTTTGAACAGGGGTGTTATTTGATTAGATTTTCAACTGGGTGTTGGTCCGGTGTATATGCATGTACACTTGAATGGGTTATGGTCAGTGGAGCCTTGTTTTACGGCTGGAACAGTCCAAACAGATATGATTCGTTGCATTTAGGTGTGTCCAGTTGAACGGGGTTAATGTATATTTTTTACAGTTTTCAGTGTTAAAACCAGGTGTCCTCAGGGTCGAATACATTGTGAAATGTTTTGTCCTTTGAAGAAGGTGAGTCCAGGCTTTTCCGTTGTGGAAATGTATATCAAACGAGCCGGTTTAGAAAGTGGTTTACAGGTGTGAAAGGTGTCACCTTTTTAACGGGTGTCAGGTGAACCGTGTCCTCAGTAACAATTGTATGCGAAAATGAGTGTCAGTTGAAAAGCATGAATGGTTGGCCTATATCAACTTGAAAGAAATGAGTGCAATTGTGTTTTCACGGGGAATGGTCAGCGTAATAATGATGTAGAAAATGTGTTTAACAGGTGTTGTCATGACATCAATTAACGGATGTCCCCCCCTCAGGTGTCAACATGTTTTTTAGGTGAACAGTCCCCCGCCCATGAAAAACATTTTGACAATGTGTCAATGAATATAGTTTTTGCTAGTTTTTAAAAGAATGGTTGGGTGCCAATGGTTGCCCAGACTGAAAAGTTGCTAAAGGTGAATTAGTTTTAAGAATGTGTCGAGGTGTTAACATATGTCAGTTGAAGAAACATACATATCGATTTGAAATGCCGTCCAGATTAAACTGATTTATATATATGTTGCAAGGTTAACATTTGCACGACCGGTATAAACCATGTGATTCAAATTGGCAATTTTGTGCCAAAAGTGAATAGATTTGTTTCCCCCCCAAATGTTTAACATGCCCCCTTATTGCATGTTAGTTACAGGTGGCTTGCATGTTTGTAATCGAGTGTTCAAGGTACTAAACAGGCCGTGTCAGGCTGGATAGATTGTCAGATAATAACATGCGTGTCAGGCTGGATAGATGTTCAGGTATCAACGGAGTGTCAGGTTGGGTAATGGTTCAGGCATCAACAGGTGTGTCCCAGCTGAAATAGATGTGTCAGTATCACATGCCTGACAGAGTTGGGTAGATGGTTCAGGCAATCAACAGAGTTGGTCGGCCTGAATTAGATGTGTCAGGGTATCATACAGGCGTGTCCAGGGTTGGGTAGATGGTTCAGGCATCAACCGGTGTGTCAGGCTGAATATATGTCAGGGTATCAACAGGCCTTGTCAGGTTTTGGGTAGATGGTTTTCAGGCCATCAACCGGTTGCCAGACTGCTAATGTCATGTAATCAACAGGCCAGTCGGGTTTGGGTAGAATGGTTTCAGGCATTAACAGGTGTGTCCCATTATCATCACCGGTGTGTCAGGGATTGGACAGGTAACTTCCAGGCTTAACCAGTCATTTTTAGTTGGAATATGTTTCATCATTTGTGTCCAGGGACCGCATGTATGTTATGTTGAGTAGCCGGGTTTTATGTTTGGTTTCGGTTGTGTCGGGTATCGAAAGGTGGTGCGTAGACTGAACCAGGCCGTGACAGGGTAAGTGAACCAAGCATGTCAAGATGAACGTATGACCAGGTGTGTTATCCAGGTGTGTCGGGTTGTTGGTAAGTGTGGTCAGGTAATAAAGGGAGGGCCAAGTGGAATAGGTTAAACATTCGCGATCAGATATGTTGCCGGTGAACTGTTTTTTCAATGTGAGTCCGATTAATAAGTTTTCCCAATTTATCCTGGCTGGGAGTCACCACTATGATGCTGGTGTTAGGATTCATGTTGTATTGATGAATAAAACCAGGTGCCTTCACACATGCATTTCCAACTGTGCCTTTTGGACTGCCCTGTTCTTTCACGACTCTCTCTAGTGGCGTGGCACCGCAAGTCCCTCGTACGAGGTTTGCCTTTGGCACCCTGCTTTGGCACGTTTTGTGGACATATACAGTCCCATGTAGGCGTCTAGCTGAAGGCGTTTGACTTTGCGAAATGAATAATCCATTTATTGCATTTCGTCTCTTTGTTGCAAATGTCCAATGCCGAGTTTAGTAAACCACACTTTCCTACCATTTATCATATTTTTAAAAACATGACCTATTATTTGTTCAAGCAACATGGTATTATTTTTTCAAACCAACATGATATTATTTTGAGCAACATACTTATTAGTTTGAGCAACATGACTCATATTGAGCAAAGGAACTTATTTGTTGAGCAACAGTTACTTATTATTGTCCAGCAACATGACCTATTATTTGTCCAGCAACATGACTATTCTTGTCCCAACATACTACTTATTGGTCCGAACAACATTGACTATTATTGTCCAGCAAACATTGAACCCTATTTATTGGCCGAACAACCTACTATTAATTTTCGCAACATATTTTATTGCCAGCAACATGACTATTGATTTGGCGAACACATGCTATTAATTGTCGAACAAATTACTATTGTAATTGGTCCGCAACATGACTATTATTGTCGAACAACATGACATTATTTTGTCGAACCACAATGAACTAATTATTGTCGAACAACATGAACTATTATTGTTGGAACAACATGAGTAGTAATTGGTTGAACGAACAATATTGTTCAAAGGGTATTGGTCGACACAACATGACTATTTGTCCGACCAAATGACTATTATTGTGTTGGAACAACATGAATAAGTATATGTCCCAACCACATTACTATTTTGTCCGAACAACATGACTATTTATTGGTCCAACCATGACTATTAGTGGTTGACACAGGATTGGTTTGTCGCACACAATGCTAAATTATTGTTGAACACATTAGTAATTATTGTCGACCAACTGACCTTATTATTGTGAACAACATGAGTTCAATTAATTGTCGAAACCAACTAGTATTATTGTCCGAACAAACTGACTCATTGTCACCGAACAACATACCTATTATTTGTTGAACAACAATTAAGTATTATTGTCGAACATGGAGTATTATTGTCCCGGACAACATGACTATTATTGTCGAACAACAGGAGTAGTCTTGGTCCCGGACAACATGACTATTGTTCGAACAACATGGACTATTATTGTTGACAACATGAGTATTATTGGTCCCCCCGACATGGAGTAGTATTGTCCGAACAACATGAACTAATTATTGTTTGAACAACTGAGTAAAATTTATTGTCGAAACAATGAACAATTATTGTTGAACGACATGAGTTATTATTGTCCCGAACACCATGAGTCTTATTGTCCGACAAACATGACTATTATTGTCCCCCCGAACAACATGACTAATTATTGTTGAACAACATGAGTATTCTTGTCCGAACATGAGTAAGTATTGTCGACAACATGACTATTAATTGTGAACAACCATGAGTATTATTGTTTGCCACACCATGACTATTGATTTTTGAACAACATGAGTTATTATTGTCGAACAACATGACTAATTATTGTTGAACAACATCAGTATTATGTGTTTGACAACATGCTTTTGTCGAACCAACATCAGTATTATTTGTCCCGACAACATCCTATTATTATCGAACAACATGAGTATTATATGTCCAGCAACAAGGAGTTAATTATGTTGAACACATATTAATTTATGTCCGAACAACAATGACTATTATTGATCGAACAACATGAGTATTAATTGTGTTGAACAACATGATTATTATTGTCGACACAATGATTAGTTATGGTCGAACACATGGACTATATTATTGTCGCCAGCAACATAGAGTAATTATTGGTTGTTTGAACGCACATGAGTTATTATTGGTTGAACAACATGATATTAGTGTCGAACAACATGAGTATTATTTGTTGAGCACATGAGTTATTTTATTGTTGTTGAACAACATGAGTATTAATGGTTGACACAACATGGAACTATTATTGTTGAACAACATCCTATTATGGCCCAGCAGCATGAGTTTATTGTTGAGCAACTTGAGGTATTATGTGTTGAACAACATGAGTATTATTTGTCGAACAACATGAAAAAAAAAAAACCCGCCCCCCCTATTATTGTCCACGTGCAACACAGTATTATTGTCCGAACAACCTGTCTTAGTATTGTTAATACAGTGAGTATTATTTAATCAAGCAACCGTGAAGAAGTATTGGGTCGGCCACATGAGTATTATTGAGCACCCATGAGTAAGTATTGTCGAACATGAATTATTATTTGTCGACATGAGTGTATTTGGTCCGAACAACATGAGTATTATTGTTCCAGCATACATGAGTATTATTGTCGAACAACATGACTATTTTTTGCCAGAAACAAGACAATTGAATTTTTCGATCAACAATACTATTAGTTGTATTCACAACCGAGTCTTTATTGGTTCATCAAACACACAAGTATTCTTGTTTCCGCAATACACGATTATTATATGTTCAGCACATGACTATTTATTGTCAGCAACATGGTTTATGTTCCAGCAACACGAGTTTAATTGTTCAGCAAACACGAGGTTATTTGTTCAGCAACCACGAGTATTATGTTTTAGCACACGAGTATTATTGGTTCGCAACACGAGTAAAATTAATTGTTTCAGCAGACACGAGTTTTATTGTTCGCAACACACGAATTATTTTGTTTATCAACACTGAGGTACATTATTGTTCAGGCAAACACGAGTATATTGTTTCAGCACAACCGAGTAAAATTTATTAGTTCAGCACACGAGTATTGTTCCCAGCAACACGAGTATTATTGGTTTTTCATCAACATGAATTTTGTCCCGCAACATGAATGTTGATGTTCAGCAACACGAGTACTTATAACCGTTACGTCCCCGACCAACATTAATGTTATTGTCGTAGCAACATCATATGGTTCCGAAGATGACTTGTTATTTGTGCAACAACATGGAGTATTGTTTTTCGACAACATGAAATATTATTTGTGTGAGCAACATAGTCAAGTATTTGTAGAACATGTCCTAGTAAGTCGAACGACATACGATAATTGAAGTGGGTTGAACAAGGTGACTGCCAGGTTTCTTGAAACATGACGAGGTCTATTTCTTACCTACGGCGTAGGATCTTTGAAGCTTTCCAACGGTGCTCTTCTTCAGCCGTGTGACTAGACAGGTGACAGGCTTTGACCAAAGGACACAAGGCCGCAAGGGGTGGTGACCGGAGTGAGGGGTTGTTGGTCAATGGGAAGGTGTGCACATACGAGGTAGAATGTACATAGAGAATAGGAGAGGGATGGGGTTGAAGGGATAAAGCAGAAAAACAAAAGACGAGAAAAAATTGAGTTTTCACAAACTCAAGTTTGTACTCCCATTGTGCGTGTGGAATAAAAACAAAAGGGGAGGTGAAGAGAGGGATAGAAACATTGGGTTGTTTTTTTATTTAGGCCACAAGCACACACTCGCACACGCACGCACCCACACGCACACGCACGCACGACACGGCACTCACACGCACACACACACACACACACACACACGCCCACACACACGCGCGCCGGTATAAGAGTTCTGACATCCATTTTCCTAACGTGCTAGACGCATTCGTTCTTAATAAAACTATCTTTAACATTTCCTTCTAAACTGTTGACAGAAGTCCAGGTGTAAATCAAAGAACTTGGCTGTTGGCGTTTGCCATTACAGTTCCCATTCCAAACTGGGAGCTTTGCAGGCAAATTATGATTAATACTACACAACCTCATCTCAAAATGTAATACCATTGAACATTCTTGCCTGTGGGCTAAATCTCATATCACAATTATTATCACCAATCATTTCAAAATTTTACTGACGGTTCTTTACTAGACCATAATGCAGGCTGGGGGAGTTGTCATTCCCACTTTAAAAATCGAATCTTTTATCTTGGTAAAGACTTCTCCATTTTCACAGCTGAATTAGTAGCAATTTTAATGGCTATTCAATATGTTGTAGATGTTCCATTTAACTTCTATGGTGTTCTTTTTTTGTGTAGATTCTAAATCTGTTTCTTCAAGCTTTAGAATCAACAAGTCAAAAAACCAGGGCTGAAATCATTACAGAAATTAGAATACTTATCTATATTCTTATATTAAGAGGCATCACATTTGACTTTTGTTGGATCCCATCTCATTGTTAGATTTCTGGAAATGAATGGGCTGATCATACTGCTCGGGCAGGGGCAAACAAATCTGCAAATTCTACGGATATTCACATTCCCTGGATTTTGCAAGAAGGCTATTCTCTCTTACATAGAGCTTCTTTTGAACATTTTGATAACATCTACCAAAGAAACCATTGCTTCCCAAAATACATAAACCTGTATAAACCATGCAGTACTTGCCAAATAAGTGGGAGGGGTTTGATTGTTAAACGCTCCGATCAGGGGAAAGTTCTCGGGAAAAGAGGGGATTCCTTTCTCTAGTAAATATTAGGTGAGTTCTTCAAGTAGAAAATGTAAACGAACATTCCACCAGAGCACCGAAATAAAACAATTTGTTTCACTACTTTGCAGACTTAATCTGAATGCTTTTAAAACTAAATTCACAAAAAAAATTCAATGTGTATGCGGTGCTATTGATAACTGTACAACAACACACATTCTATATTATTGCCCTTATTTTGGATCGGCCCTTTTAGAATTCAGAATAGATGAATCCAAATGTATATTCCAAGAGGCCGTATCTCTTTTGAATTTTGTACAAACTTTAATGTTAAGTCCATTTGTCTCGTTTCTATGATTGCTGTTGGGTTTTTTTTGATAGAATGTTTGCATTTTTATTTTATAATAGTTTAATTCCTTTTGGGGGGGGGGGAAAAAAAGTTTTGTTTTATTTTTTTTTTATTATCATTAAATTTATTGTTTTTTGTGTGGTTTAAATTTTTTATTTTTTTTTTAAACTGTGTTTTAACTAAGCATACATTCCCTAAATGTTTACTTTAAATTATGCACTTTAAGCCACAACAAAGATCACGTGCACAATTCCTACCGCAACACACCTCACACACACACTTTCAAGTCTAATCTCACTTCTAAGTGGAACAGACGTTTAAATTAAAGAACACCACCACAACACCGGGGAACATTGGTCTAAGGTCGCGCATTGAGACCCATGGGTTTGAGGGTAACCTCAGCGCGATCAATGAAGGAGACTTTCCCTGTTATCTTCTGAAGGCTTTTCCTTTGTGGTGTCTTGTAGAGTGCACAGATTGGAGAGAACAGAGAGACTGTGGTGAGGTAGGCGGAAATGGAGAGCGACGTGTGGTGGTTTTTTAAGCCTGATGGGTTCCAGTGGTTCCCTAATGCCGCGCCTCTGCTAGGGTGCTGTGGGTGTCTTCACATGTAGACTGTCTTGAAATTTGGAGCATTACTTTTTTGGGGATTGTGATGGCTGTGTTTTTTTTCAGTTGAAGAGTATAGTGTGTCCTGCTTTTGGAAAGGTGGCCTTTAGGGCAATGGGGGGGGGGGGGGGGGAAGAAATGTTGGCCTGTGTTTTTTATTTATTTTGAAAGGGCCCTATAGGGGCCAATGCAGAGTGGAGGCTATGTGTTTTGATTTTTCAAGGGTTGCATTTAGTGCAATGCCAGAGTGTGGCTGTGTTTTGATGTCAAGGGCCTTTAGGGCAATGCCAGAGTGGTGGCTTGTGTTGATGTGAAAGGGTCCTTTTTAGGGCAATGCAAGTGGGTGGCTGGTGTTGATAGAAAATTGTCCTTTTATGGCATGCTGAGATGGTGGCCTGTGTTTTGATGTGAAGGGCCCTTTAGTGCAATGCAGAGTTGGTGGCCTGTAGTTTTGATTGTTGAAAGGGGCCTTTTTAGGGCAATGCAAAGTGGTGGCTTGTGTTGATGTGAAAGGTTCCTTTAGGGCAATGCAGGGTGGTGTCTTGTGTTAGTGTGAAAGGGTCCTTTAGGGCAAATGCAAGAGTGTTTTGGCTGTGTTTTGATGTGGGCTTGCAGCATGGCTTGTTTGTGTGTGCACAGGCTGGTGCCGGGATTGCGTTGCGCATGTTTTGTTGGGTTTGGGGTTGGACCTGTAGCTCTGACAAGGTGGCCGCCGCAGGTTTTGTGGTCCAAAAAAGCCCAGGTCCGTTTTATACGCAACGAGAGGTGTTTGGAGAAAGTGATCTGTGAAGTGGAAGGATACACTTTGAAGTTCTGCACTTCCTTTTTCCTTCATTAAGTTCTTCTCTGAAAACTACTCTTCCTTCAATCATAGTCCCCTACTTCATTTTCTTCAAAGTACTTTGCCCCTTCCCCGCCGCGGTGCTATTGTGAGCATGTTTTTTGCATTTCTGGATGCGCCGCGTTTTGGTGTGGTGTGGTGTGGTAAGTTGGGTGTGTGCACTTTCATTTGTGTGCCGCGCTTGTATTTTTTGGGTGCGGCTTGTGTTTCAGAAAACATATTGTTTGACGTTCCACTTGTTTTCATGGAATGGTTTATGAATAACTTTATTTATTCTTATTAAGCGCTTTAGGGCTTAATTAAGATTAAGCTCTATAAATGCCCATTATATTATTATGCTGTAGTGCCGCAAAAAGGATATTTTTGCTTATGTTGGGGGGGGGGGGGTCTGTGATATGTTTGTTCCGGTCCCTAAGTGTTTGGGAATTTTTGTCCAGCCTGTGTGAGCGATTGTCCGGGAATGATTCTGCTTCGCTGAAGGGTGCATGACTATTTTATGTGTCACACACACGAGTATTTATTGGTCAGCATCACGGAGTAGTATTGTTCAGCAACACGAGTAAATTTATTGTTCAGAACTGACTATTATTGTTCTGAGCAACATGACGATATTATTGTTATCAGCAACATGACTAATATTGTTCATCAACAGGAGTATTATTGTTTTCAGCAACATTCCTAATGGTCATCAACCATGACTTATTATATTGGTTCAGCAACATGGTATTTATTGTTCAGCAACACTAGTATTATTAATCGGAAACATGGGTAATTAATTTTAGAGAAAATGTGAAATATTTAATCGTTCAGCACACGGGTTTATTTGTCGAGAACATGAGTATTTTGGTGGGGTGAGCAGCAATGAGTATTATTGTGATCAAACTATGACTGTTTTTTTTATTGGTTTTGAAACAACATGACATTATTCTTGGTTGACATAACCTAATATTGTTCAGCCTCAGACCGTGTCCGGTGTATTTTACTTTTGCCTTAGTTTTGTGATTGACAATGATTGTCCAACAAAACGTATTTATTAACAAAAACATCTTGTTTTTACCTTTATGTTTGTATCCCTTTTTAATAACGTGGTGAGAAATTTAAAATGTGGTGTGGATGTAATGTGGGTGGAAGATTTGATGTGAATGTGGTGAGATGTACTGTGTGTGCTTTAATGTGGTGTGGATGTAAATGTGGTGAGATGTAATGTGGTGTGATGTAATGTGGTGTTGATGTAACACTGGTGAGAATGTAATGTGGGTGGTTATTGTAACGTGTTTGAATGTACTGTGGTGTGATGTACCGTGGGTGAGATGTAAACGTGGTGAGATGTAACGTGGGTGAAGATTCACGTGGTATGATGTTTTGCACGGTGTGAGACAATGTAAACGTGGTGAGATTAACGGTGGTGAGATTGACACTTGGTTGAGATTGTGAACGTGGTGATGATTTAACGTAGGTGAGATCCAACGTGGTTGAGATGTAACGTGGGAGATGCAACGTGTGAGATGTAACGTGGTGAAGATGTACGTGGTGAGATGCAACGTGTGTATGTTAACGTGGTGAGAGTGCAACGTGGTGAGGATTGCAACGTGTTGAGATTTAGGAACGGTGGTGAGATGTTAACGTGGTTGGAGGATGCCAACGTGGTGAGATGCACGTGTGAGTATGTACACGTGGTTGGAGATGTACCGGTGGTGAGATGCCACGTTGGTGAGATGTAACTGGTGTGGAGATTGTAAACGTGGGTGAGATGTAAACGTGGTGAGATTGTAACGTGGGTAAGATGGCAACGTGGTGAAGATGCAACGTGGTGATATGCCAACGTGGTGGAAGATGTAAGATGTGGTTTGAGATGCAACGTGGTGAGATTTTAACGTGGTGAGAGTAAACCGTGGTGGAGATTGTAACGTGGTAGGGATTCAACGGTGGTGAAGATGCAACGTGGTTGGAGAAATGCCAACGTGTTGAGATTGTAAACCCGTGGTGAGATGCAACGTGGGTGAGATGTAACGTGGTGAGATGTAGAACGTGTGAATGAACGGGTGAGATGCAACCGTGGTGAGATGTAACGTGGTGCGATGCAACGTGGTGGAGGTAAACGTGGTGAATGTAACGTTGGTGACAGCCCTGAGATGGTCTTTGGCTGTCCGACGGGGCTATATTTACTCTTAATCTTAATATTTTGTTTCAGCAACAATGAACTAATGATTGCCTGAGCCCTAAATCTTATTGCTCACACATGACCCTATTATTGAGATAGAGAGGGAGGAGGAAGAGAGAAAGAGGAGAGAGAGAGAGAGAGAGAACGAAAGAGACACCAAAGAGAGGAGACAAATACCTACCGAGATAGAACAGTGGACAACTGAACTGAAACGGAGAGAGATGGAGAGGACAGAGACATAGAGGATAAAGACAACAGAAAAAGACAAAGAGCAAGACAGATTGTGTGAGGGCACTTAAGCCTGAATTATTTTTTTCCACTGAGAGGTTAAATAGCCCTTGCCCCCATGAAAATTAAGGACAAAAAGAATCCAAGTTTTGTCCCTTTCCTGGGTGGTTTGGATCCTTGAGTAACCCCTGCAGCGTCCCCCTTACGTAAACTGGCCCTTTTTTTTGGAGAACTGGCAGTTTTCTTAGAACATTCTTGTCCATGCAATTCCCCTTAATAAGAATCGAAACTTGACTTATAAGAAATGACTGCAACAAGTTGCATGTATAAATATGGTTTTCTTATAACCGTGCGATATGTCACGGGAAAAATTTGAATCCGGGGAAAATTAGTGAGTGCGTGTGTGGGTGTGCGCCCTGTGTGCACGTGCGTAAGGCGTATTGGTTTGGGTTGTAAGCCGCTTATTTTTTACCATTGTTATGAATTTTTTTGCCTTTATTTGTTTTTGGATTTTGTTATATTTTGACTGTATATACAGCATCATGCCATCATTTTGATATTATTGTTTATTAAATCCATTTTTATAATTATCATCATATACTTATTACCTTTTTTGTTGTTTTGTTATATTCCTTTCGCCATTCTTGGATGATGTAATGTTATTCGTTCATCCACATTCAAACATTCAAGTTTTTTCAAGTTTTTTCTCTTCCACACAACAATTCATGTAACTTCGGATGTACGCTTGGGACAATTCAGAAATTTTTCCAGGAAAATCCAGAATTCGGAATTTTACCCGAGACCAATTCCGGGCAAAAGCTTAATTCCAAATTTTTTCGTGGTAAGAATTCTGATTTTCCCAAACTCGGGCAATTCCGTGAATTTTTCCGGAATTCCAAAATTTCCGTGAGTAGGAATGTGTTTGATTATCATGACTTTTTCTTAATAACCCGAGCTTTTGATAATGCATAAAAAAGAAGTTTTGGCCGGCAATTTTTTTGCTTGATTATAAGTGAGTTTTTCTTATAACGAATTCGGCTGTAATTGTACGGATTTTTTCAGAGGTCTGGGGGTAATGTTTGGAGTTTTTGGTGAGTAAATGCTTTTGTTGTGTTTTTCATCTTTACCCTTTCACCGCCAGCCATATTTTTCAGCAAACCATTAAATTTAGCCTGCCCAGAGAACAAAATCCAGTGTGGGGATTTTTCTGTGACATATATATAATAAGGTCTATCCTTGCTTCCCAAACCTGAGACAATAGGGTCTTTGGATAACATACCCTGATTTTATGCCTTTTAGTGACATATGTGTTAATCACTAGGGTGCTAAAATGCGACTTTGGCGATGAAAGGGTTAAACAGCGTATGATTGATTGTTTTAAACAAGACTGGGTAGCCATACTCAACAGCAGTGACCGTTTTTAAAACATATCGCTCTTTCAAATCTTTACTGCAACCAAAAAAATATATATCTGATTTAACTATCAGTAAATTTAGATCAGCTTTTGTACAGTTTCGTTTTGGAATGAATGAACTAAAAATCAACCAGCGATATACAGATATTTCGAAACATTGTCCATCATGTAACAAATTAGAAGATGAACTACATGTATTATATGAATTTGTCCAATATATAACGACTTGAGACGTAAATACCTGTACAAACATAATATAACGATGGTAACTATAAGACCCCCCTTACTAACTGCTGTTTATTGCAAAGTGAAAGTTGTTTAGTTACTAGAAACGTTGCTATGTTTAATATACTATGCTTTACAACAAATGGAACAGTTTATGCCCTTTGTAAATCCTTAGCTTTGCTAAATAGCTTTTTGTCTATCCGCATTCATTTTGCCTGTCAAAGTATTGTTCTAAAACATTGTGTTTCTTTACCTGCTTTTTGCTTTAGTCGTGTGCATATTTTAGTTGCACCTCCAAATGTGTTATAGGTCGGTGGCCTCACATTAAAATTTTCATTGCGTCATTGCGTCCTCTCTAACCACACACAACACACACACACCACACACCACACACACACACACACACACACACGCACGACGCGCGCGCACACACACACACACACACCACACATAAACACACCTATTTATCGGACCGCCAACTCGTTCATACCACATTCGGTAAGCCACAGCAAAACGAGCCGCATGGACTGACCACATACAACAACACACATACACAAACACCCTCACACAAAAACGTACGCACGCAGACAGACACACAGACACGCACACAAACATAGACACATACAGCACAAAGCACAAAGAAAGCATCTAACTCTATCAATACGTACTCAATAAAGAGCCCCTATTAACATACCGTATAATGGTGTGGGCTCCTTTTTAAAGTGAGCCTGGTTAGGCTTAATGAGAGGCGTCAGATGGATTTTTTTTCACCACCAGTGTGGCATAACGCTCTAGTGGGGATAATCCTCTATAGATTTTGTGTGCTGTGAGTGTGAAATTATTTTTTCATTACATTTTACAAGATGATAAGCTCTCCAATACAAAACCAAACCAAAAAAACCCACATACACATGCACACAGAGAATATAGTGGTTGTTTTGAAAGCACCATTAAAGACAATAGTCACCAAACACCATTCAATGGACATATTTTGATGGCTTGGAGTCAAAGCGGACTATCTTAAGATAGTCCATTGACGTATTATTTTTTTTTTTTAATACTTTTTGCTTCTTTTTTTCTGGAAAACATAATAACATGCGTATGCGGCACAGAGCATAACTTGGCAGCACGCAAGCGAAACCGTACGTTACGCGCGGCATACACCATAAGACGAATACACACACGCTCGTAATCCAAGTGCACGCGCGCACAACATAGATACTCTCTCTCTATCTGTTGTTTCACACACACACGACGCGCACGCACACCGCGCGCACACCAGCACACCCACGCTCGTCTCACACTCAACAACTGTCGCATGATCCAATAAAGTTCGACCCATACCTCACAGAGGGAAAAAAAGCAAATCAAGGCACCAAACACGCCGAAATCCACAAGATCAACAAAAAACATTACTGGTCTCGTTCCAAATGTCTGTAAGTCGTCAAAAACAAATGAACAAAAGAATAGGGTTGGGGGGCAAATTAGCACAGAACCGAATCACAAGTCACCCAGGATGTGAGGCGGAAAACGTGAGGGGGGTCGGGGGGGGGGGAAGATGCTTCGGTCCGAATGGGTTAAATAGGAGCAGCCAAATGCCCGACTATTGTACGGAGCAAAATGCGGCTTTTGTGTACTGTAATTACAGCGGTAGTCAATAGTGTTATATTCCATTTCCCTGAAAATGTTCGTACTTTCGTTAGATGTGTAATTTAACTAAATTGAATGATATAAACATGACATAATTATCAATTAATATGAGAGTGATCTGACAATTCTGAAACCACACAGGTATTCTGTAGTTTGGTTGCAAACTAAATAAACATTCGTAGAAAGAAAGAAAAAACAGACAAAAGAAATGAGAGAATAGTATAATTTGTTGCCAGCGGCATTTTGTGGCTGTAGCTCGTTTCGATTTCAGGACATTTTTAACCATTGAAATAAATAAAGTCATAAATAGAGCTAATCAACACATATTCAAAACGGATACGGCAACCACACCAATTTAAAAACGACTTTATTCTTCTTTTCGTTCGCTCAGTTTCTGTTTAGATATGAAAAGCCGTAGGGCTCACAACATAGATGATACGTGTAGAGATGCGCTAAGAAATAGGAGCATAAGTCTTAGCATTGTCCGATTCGGGCTGACAGACCAAATCATAATCATTGTAAACAGCACTTAATAAGAAAATAAGGCGGGGGTAATGGACAGTACGATAGAAAGATAGATGCCTTCCCTCCCTCCCAGTAAGCAAGGGCAAAGGCAGAGCAAAGAGAATGAAAAGAAAGGGAAGTACCAAGACAGTACTCCAAGAAAGGTGGAGGAAAACAAATATGTACTGAAAGATCCCCGTGATCCCCGCACTGGGGAAAACCCCCGACTTATTGAATGCACCCCACCAAATACACCGGGTATAACCGACAGGGGAACAAAGACATAATCTGTAAGCGAAGGGATAGACTTTTAGCTACAAAGCTAAAACTATGAACAAAGACTTAATCTTCAGGTAAAACCTACTGTCATAAAATCTAAATCTTCAGGTAAATGGAAGCACTGCAGTTAAAAGAAACACTAACAACAACCAAACGAGTCCCTCTGAACTAATACATAATTAGGATTTAGTTTCCAAAGAATACTTACTCAAACATTTCGCATGCGAATAATATACGACAAAAGGCTCACTTTTATTTAAACGGATTCCTGATTCAAGACAGACGGATGTAGACAGACGCTTACAGGCACAGAACAAAAAAGGCCACACATATTTCGGACGGGAGCGTCTTCTTCTGCCGTTCCATGGCCATTGGATAAGTGTACATGTGTGTCCAGATTTCAGTTTTCATGGTCTCCCCGCTGAGTACAGTTGACGCATCCGATTATCGCGAGGGAGCTACGAGGGAGTAAAATGATTTGGACGCATGTGGGTTTTTTAAAGGCAGGAGAATGGGCAATAAGTCAAGAAAGATTATAGGTGATAGAAGCAAAGGAAAAGGCAGAGTCAAAGAGTGGCAGATAGAGGAAGTTACAAGCACAGAACTTCAGAAGGTGGGGACACTATTACCGGAAAGGACACCTGGCATCCCCACGGTGGAGTTCAATTTCAAAAGATCATCTAAGTCATGTAAGGTGCTCCAGAGCCGGACAATGGTGAGTGCTGCCTGTCAGTACTCCGAACATGACTGCCAGCTAGCAGCCTGCGTATTACAGCGAGCGTGGTGGGCTACAAATTTCCGACTCCGGGCCAAGGGATTCGAGGACCAAGAGCTGGCAGTTGGGTAAAAGTAGGTCCACCACACAAAGACAAACCAATCCTTTGAGCTGCAGCACTAGAGTAGTGAGCACAAAAACACCAATACCCTAGTGTTTGAGTATCGAAGTCTTGTCATTCCATCGAACGACATAAGGTGTGACCAATGATATTCACACTTACTAAGAAAACTCCATACAACATAGTACAGCTCTCATTTAACATAAGACCATTCAGACGCATAGTGAATACACACACAATTTCTAAACATAGGATAATGTTCAACGCACCAGTGGTATTGAACCACTAAACAACAGAGACGAGCGCGCGTGCATGCATGCACGCACACACATGGACAAACACATGACACACCGAGTGGACCGCGATTATCGGACACTAGCAAATTGTTTCTGCATCACTGTCATCGTTAATGCATTGATTTTCGAGCTACTTTTTCAAGCTGGTCCCCTAGAATCTAGCAGGCTCTGTATCCGCACCGTCATTGGTCGATACAAGAGCGACCACAATCAAACTTACATTCCATGCACGTGCCTGGCGCCAAGCGTTACTTATATCATACGGTTAATTAACTAGAGTATAAAGAACATATGCTACGGAAGATTGTTGTACAAATTCTTGATTGAGTGACTCTTGCTTAATCTTTCTATGCTGAATAAGGCGCCAGGAAACTTTGGACAACGTAATTCAGTGAAAAACTAGAAATAATAACACCAAAATCATTTGGACAAAAAATAATAATATGAAGCATATAAACAAAACACTATTTGCATAAAAACGTTAAAGATATAAAGTGAGAAACAAGTATAAAGGAGCTAGGTCCAGAGGAATTGTTATAGTCGGTCTGTAATTTATGAGAGTATAACAAAGTGACGTGTATGAATCAACATTTTCTCTTTAGTTAGTTTCACACTAGGCTGAAATGTATATGTATAGCAAAAACACAAAAGTAACGTCTGAGTGAAGGATATAATAATGTATACCGGGCAAAATAGAAGTAGAATAATTGGATGACCAAAAACCAGATAACAAGAATTCGTGATATAATTCTTAAACCCAAACAAACCCTGGTACATGGATTTTTGCTCCACTGTTTGCACTAGGTCTCGGTCTGAACATGGAGGCTTCGGATGAGACGAATAAACGAAGCGGTCCCGATGTGCTCATGCACTAGCACACGCTAAACCCAGAGCAACGAAAAAGATTCACGTCATTTGGTCAAAAAATGTCGCCTCCCGTCACCATGCGTGCATTCACAATTCATCAGTCACACAAAACCGCCTGCAAAAAATACCAACAACTGTTGGTGTGGCGCGCCTCTGGCTGCGACGACGCCTCTCCAGGTGGGAGACAACCCGAATTGCACAAGGACTACGCTCTGTTGTACCATATAATGTACATCGGCCAATACCACACTTAAACCAACAAAAAAAACGAGCAATGATCAACTCAAAAAAATTACCAGAATATCAATGGTCTCTTCTTCGATGGCTCAGAGCAGTTGCCCTGGTCAATAAGTATGAAACGATAGATTGCGTCATGCACACATGCACACGCAACTAATAGCCAGTCGAAGTATAACGCAACGTAAGAGCCCTATGTCACAAAGTCCAGGACTTCAGGCTAGGGGAAAGTAAACAATACTTTGACAAAAAAAAATAGTTGGAATTAAACGATGAGAAAAAAAACAAGGACCATCGGAGAATGGTAGACGAGAAAGCAAAGGGAAAAATGCAAGTCAACAGAAAGAGCCCCCTTGTAATAGCTCGAAGGGAACAGATGATATAGAAAGATTATAGACGAAAGACACAGAAATCCAGAAGGTGGGGAATATGCAACGACACTTGGTATCCCCACGGGGGAATCAAAACGTGTAGTAATGTAAATCTAGTTCCATTATACAAGCACAGAAATTCCAGAAAAGGGGGGGGGAACGTATGCAAAAACGACCACTGGTATACCCCGGGGGTAATCAACCCGGTGTAGTAATGATATTAACTAGTTCGATTATCTACAAGCACAGAACAGTCCAGAAGTGTCGGGGGAACATGACAAACGGACATCCTGGTATCCCCATCGGGGGAATCAACAGTGTAGTAATGTATAAAACTTTTCGATTATACAAGCACAGACACTTCCAGAAGGTCGGGTGAACTATGCAACCGGACCACAACTGGCAATATCCCCAACGGGGAACCAGGAATCAACGGTTGTCGAATGTATAAAGACTTGTTCTACTTAATCGTGTCTGTTAAGGTTGGTGATAACAGGGTGTGTCACTACAATACACTAGCTCGCAAACGAGGAAAGTGCACAAATGAGTATCATTGTGATAGATGATAGTTTATAAGATACTGTAAACTATAACACCAGTATTACGCTTCAAAGCGCACAGCAGTGCCTAGTATAAAATTACTCATTGAAGATAAAGATAAATGAGATATAGTGTATCATACTTCTTAGAAAGTCCTTCTAAAGTCCTATTAAATCCTACGAGACTCTCGGCGGACTCCAACGACCATGGGATTTATAGAAGTTCATTCTAAAGTCCTAATAAAACATAAATATAGCTTATTCAAGAACAGGACCTTCACAAGACATCCTATATTAGAATGCTTCTAAAGTCCTATAAATGTAACTGCTTAGAAGGACATTCCTAATAATTAGAAGTACGTTCTAAAGTCCTAATGTTAACCACTACTACTTATAACAAAGAGTACGCTAGATGGTACATCACGATTAAAGATCTACATGCACTGTTCGGAGGTAATATTAAGAGTGATCGACAATCAATTGTGATATGATAAATGTATAGCTGTGGGGTGATGTTTGGTGGTGTCTAGAGGATCATATAATATATATTGTGGTTTCCAACCAAGGCACAATTTTACTACATTACATCACCATCAACAACGATGAAACAAGGACATACTTATGGGAGCGTTAAGACAGCTAATGCACCACCGCGCGGCAGCGGATTCGGCTCCAGTGACTTGACCCATAAACCTTCATTATCGAACTTGACCTAGATCTTCGACTACCATATACCCGCATGCAAAATAACTTGAAACACCCTAGAGTCATTCCGTCAAACGCTAGACGCGGATAACAGTACAAAACATATTCAAAATACACTCAAACCAAGCACTGAGACACGAGGAAACAAACGATTGAACAATCCGCTCCTCTCAATCACGGTTGGTAACCAGCACACACACACACATAACAACACACATACAACGTAAAGATTATAACTGTGTAGATTACCCAAGAGTTCGAGACTGACCATATCAAAATAACGCCCACACCTGTCAGATCTTTGTTATAGCATGGCAGCTGGCAACAGCACGACCAAATAACACCAAGAAGGCAAAAACCGTGCACGTCTTTTTTTTACAAATCCGGCTTTCCCAAAAACTTACATTAGCACACACTTTATAAAATTGTGATTCCCACGTGCGGGATACTGGGGTCTTTCGTAGGAAATAGTGCCACCACGGTTCCTGGAAGAACGAAGTTTTGTGCTTTGATAATCGGTTCATAGAGAACCACTAGCCGTGCACACACACCGTAATCACGTGACCTGCCTTGTTTCACACACTTACTGTCCTCTCAGGTCGCTAACTGTCATCATTCGCAATATCATTTCTATCTAGGCCATTAACGGTCCAATTTCTCCTGCATTTGTCCTCTAGAAAATTCTTACAAAGATTTTCTATTGCCAGCTTCGCAGCGGACAGGAATGATGGCCCTAAAAACAATTTCTTACTTTAGCCTATTTCTTAGTTAGGCACAATAACGGCAGATGACCGTCATCATTACGCGTCATGAATTAACAGGAAAAACTGAGCGGTCTACGACGAAAAAGAGGAAATGTCTTCGGGATTTTTTTGTTTTCAAAAATGGGGAGGCTACATGTTATCTATGTACTAGATCTACCTTATTCAGCAGTCAAACGGTGCTAGTATAGTTTTGTCCTTGTTAAACGTGGGAATAGACGTCAACGGAATATTTGAAATATAAGCCATTCAAGGATGCGGGTGCTGGAAGTAGCAATGAAATCAAGGGTGCGGACAAATTAGATACGTATCTTTTTGTCACCGCACTGAATCTACTAGCAATAGGCATCAAGCGGCTATGTGCTGAATTTCGTCACGCACCACCATCATAAATAGCATCAAGGGTGCTGAATAACCCGAATTAATATATTCGTCACACCACACATGGCTATAAGAATAGCATGCAGGTGTGCTGAATTATTCATTATTTTCGTGCACCGCACCACATTATAAATAGCATCAAAGGGCGTGCTGGTAGATTTCATTATTTTTGTCACCGCACATCTACTAAAATCTATCAAGGGTGCTGAATATTCATTGTTCTGCTCACCCGCACATATAACTCGTATCAAGGAGTGCGACAGTACAATCACTTTCAACTAGCTCACAATAGGCCTTGTGTCGACCACGTTCAGGCGTAGACCCTACGACCAGCAGTACCATCCCCCCCCCCCACCCCCACACCATGAGGGAATTGTGGAAGATAATGTTTTTGGAAAGTTTGACCCGATGACAGACCAGTGTGAAACAGTATTCAAGTGGATGTTTGCATCCCCGGCGACCGAATGGTGCGACTTAGGCCAAAATTGGTGCACTTCACAAAGTTACGTAATACCGAAAACGCGAAAACGTCGCGGACTGAGGGAAGGGGGTACATCTCTTCTTCCCTAGCTTTAAATTCAAGAAACAGATCACATTTTTCAACAGGAAGTGATAGCACAAGATTTCAATCACAATGAAAAGCAGCATTTTTGAGAGTTAGTAAATAGTCTTCATCCTAGACAAAGTAATCGTACACACATCAAATTCGAAGATTACTACTAGGGTTCACGAGTACACTCCTTGGGGCACCAATGTGCGGCTCTACGGCTGTTGGGCGTCTCCACGAGAATTGTCAACAACAGCTATGCGTCATAGATGTAGGCAATGCAAGGATCAATACACCTGTGTCCATCTGATTTGCGAGATTGCTCAATCTCCAACTCCCATATGTCCTGCGGCCTAGGACAAGGCCATAAGACCATAAAACAGCCTGGTGCTGCTGACAGCCAGCAGGGTGTCTGCATGTGTAAAAGTTACTTATCACTTACAGTATGAACATTCGGGGTCACATCTCGTAGCAAGACCGAGGGGGAGGCCAAAAACGAGGCAGACGTAACAACGCAACAAGGCAACACAATCGAGACACACCAGTGGAGTGTGAAGGGAGACGAGCACATAGCACGAAAACGCAGATGAGATCATCCTGTGACATCCGAGCGAAGAAGATAGGAGGCGAGACACGCGAAAGGAGAGGCAGCATCGAGCGACTGCCGCATACGGGACGGTCCAAACGTCGTGATTAGGTGGCGCAGATTACATATGTTCTTGACTTGTATAGAGTGAAGGAAGGTGAACCACTAGACAGAAGGACAACGTTGAACTCAATCACAGTTTAATCCATAGCACCAGTTCGAGTTGAAGGAAACACTTCGAGAAAGTGTTGATGTTTCTGAAGTAGTTTCAGAGCTGAGCCTTAGCCACTATGACAAAATGCATAGTTGAGTTGGCAGCCGAGTAGGCATGCTTATAAAAAAAATACTTAGTGCTGGTAAGGGCTTATGCAGATGTCTTCTCCTCATCCCAGGTCAGTGATGATGCTTTGGATGTTGAGAAGCTTCTCTTACCCCACTCCCGTGTCACAAGCAGAACTGTCTGTTTTTTTCCTTGATGTGTCTGACAGAAGTAGAGCAGTAAGACAAACAAGGCTGTGTCTATGGCGATCTGACTGAAACGTGGCATAAGTCTGTAGTTGTATAAGGCTGCAGAGCATGCGACAAGTGGAAGCCGATCCTGTTGCATGCCTAACGCTTTTGGTTTGAACAGAGTCGTCTCACATTCTTCTGACATTGTTGTCTGTCCATTGATGCTTTGCAGATTGATGCACTTTTCATCACACCAAGCGATAGCAAGGCATCGTCATTTTTCCGAGGAGTTTTGGTGACACAAACACTTGTTCTTTCCTCCATCGTCCAGAGAGAAATCTGAGTATGAAAATTCTTTGTTTTCACAGTTTGGACGAGGAAACCACTTTTTCAGTCTTTGGAACCTTTGTCACAGGCCCATTTGATAGGTGAGCTGGGGCTGACCTCTCCTGTTACTCTCAATTCCATATTAAATGAATTCTTTTAGTATGAGTCAGATACCAGAAAGTCTACACGTGCATACATTTTGGCTAGCGGAAAAGAAAGAACACATTATCGGCAAGTTCGTCGCAAATAATAGTGGGGGGCAACCCATTCCATGTGCACTGAAATACAGACCCGTTAAGCCGTCGATGATGGTAAGTTGTTTTTCGCGTGTTGGCAGGGATTTTCAGAAATGGTGCCTCGGAACTCCAGTGATGCATGAGTATGCTTTGTCTGTTTGGCTTAGGTTGTGCCATCAGACATGGCAAGGGCCCATGGGACGGACCGAACGTGGGGTACTCAGAAACTCTCACGAAATCGCAGATATTTTGTTGTGCATTGATGGCGAGTAGGAAAAAGCACTACTAGGGGCACCCCCACCCTGTGAAAAAAGACGAGTTTCTTTCGCTGCGAACCTGATGGGTCTTTCTTGATTTGTTGCTGGACACTTTCACAGATTGACAGTCTTTGAAAATGTCTCCAGTTTAAGTTTTGTGATAGGAGAGTGCAGAAAGCTGACATGTGGACTTTCAAGTTAATCATCGCTTTCACAAACTTCTTACAAGTATCCTTCTTCTCCAAACTTTGTCAGCATTGAGGAAGGTAATTCTGAGCATCTTTGGGTGCTGGCAGCTCAGAGGGATAAGCAGTAAAGAGCTCAATATTTGTCTTCAACCGCGAATAAGAGTTCCCACCGTTATGCTATGAGTTTGCATGACTTTCACACTGTGTCTCATTGCCTTTGAGATTATAGGGAAAGAGCTTAAGTGCTTGGTGGCAGAACAGTCCTGGCTTTCCCAGTGGGTCCAGCGTTCAAAAGACGTGCTTGATGGTATACAGTCTGTCTGGCGTGCTCTTGTAGGCACCATCTGTGGTATGCTTGACTTGTTTCGTTAGAATGAAAACCTATGATTCTCCTTGGCATTATCGGCGTATGCCTATTAATTGTCTGCTCAGATGCGTCGATACGACCGCATTTCTGGAGCACAGGTGATAACGAGGATCTGTTCACAGCGTGTAACCATTTGTCTTGCCAGGATGCTTTTCGCACCAGGATGTGATGTCGGGAGATTCAACATCGTAAATAGCAGGTAGAGGTGTGTAGCGAGACAATAGTATGGGCAATGGTATTAACATGTCGGAACGCTGAAAGCAAGAGTTTGAACCCCCCCATGTTCTATGCACAACTTGCATACATGAAGAGGGAGAATTGGTATCCTTCTGGGTGGCACTATCTGCGTTCCATCATATTGCCACACAGACACGCTCATGCAATTCATCAGAAAAAGGAGGCGGTATCTCTTGCCACCATCTCACACCTTGCTGATGCGCGCGTCTCTGAACTGGAAGCAGACGTGAAAGGCGTAGTCCTGCATGACGTCATTTGCAAAGAGCTGCCGGTGCCAACCGGGAAGGCAAGGTGCCGCAACCCCCCCCCCCCCCCCCCGGTTGTGGATTCTCAAAATGGATTTTAGGTTCTCAAAATATGTGTAGCCAAATAGATCATGAACGTTCCCATCACATTTTATCTGTTGTGTATTCGACACGAAATTGACCCTAAGCTATCACGAACACCCTAACACATAAACCTACTATTCGCACATGCGCAAGACTGTATGAGAAAACTAAAGTACCATATTTGAGAACGCCACACCTGTCCGGTCAATGCACATAAACATTGGTTTATCTACCAGTGAATGACCCAGGTAAACTAAGAAAGGCAGCATCGTTGCGGGGGTGGGCCAGGGAGTTTGAGTCTGTCGCCAGGGCCCACTCTGGGACCCCTCAAATAGTGCGAGGGGAGAGGAGGGGTCTGGGAGTCTACGGTCCCACCGGGCACAAACAATCCAGAATGTTCGGTGTAAGAACATGAGTCTCAACTATAGTAAATACAAACAAACATAGTCTGTGACTGCATAAACACTCTACCGTAGACCAACTTGTTCAATCACGAAATCAATATAACAGGACAGAACTTTTCAGAATTTCTTCCCCAAAAACGTAAAGACCCCACATATCCTACACTGAAAAACTAATGTTTAACAAATGGTCCACAGTGGGATGGGACACTGGTTTGGCTGCGGAGGCGTTCACGGCGCACACCTCTTTCGGAACACCAGGTTACACCCTTAATGACCTATTCAATCCTAAACAAATGATCAGCAATTTTCCATATCTACCGACCTAACATTATATCTACCACGGTGTGGGCGAGGGCCCCTCCGGCAGGCCGGGATCACCCCA
>JAGGCT020000035.1:167761-190909 GCA_017654935.2 Phymorhynchus buccinoides
ATTATACAAGTTTACATTAGTACATGTGGGTATGTGTGTATAATGTATCAGTGCATGAACTTCTTTCTGTTGATAGATGCTTCATGACCCTTACAATTAGTATTTGATTCACTTCACAGCTTTGTATTCCCCATCATCTTCATGTTTTTGTTTTGTTTTTTGTTTTTTTTATATTCTGAATGTTATCTGTTTTCGTTTCGTGTATATGTTTAATTCTTTTTTCTGTGCTTTAAGTATATCACAAAGTTTTGATTTATCATTTTTCCGAATGTTGGTTTCACGAAGGATTCAAAATGTATATCCTTATTTTCTCTAATTGTTTTAAACATCCTTTTGTGCTTACCAGCCGCCATGCTAAAATGTATATGAAGTAAAGTGGCACAGTATAAGCTTTAAGCTTGTTATTGCCATTATGTTTGTTTAATATTTGTTTAATGTGCATTTGAAAAATAAAAAATCATTTAAACCAAATGTAAGTTCATAATTATGGGGAAAAACTGAAATGTAAGTTCATAATTATGGGGAAAAACTGAAATGTAAGTTCATAATTATGGGGGAAAACTGAAATGTAATTATGGGGGAAAACTGAAATGTAAGTTAATAATTATGGGGAAAACCAGAAATGTAAGTTCATATGGGAAAAAACCAAACAAACTTATTCTACGTTATTGAAGCACTCACTGAAAAGGACGCCGGCTGCTCATTCACAGAGCTCATATTCCCAACATTCTGACTGCTTTTAGTTGTATTGTGTTATTGTAAGTAAAGGTGAATGAGGACATCGTTATCATTGTAGTATTGTGTTATTGTAAGTAAAGGTGAATGAGGACATCGTTATCATTGTAGTATTGTGTTATTGTAAGTAAAGGTGAATGAGGACGATCGTTATCATTGTAGTATTGTGTTATTGTAAGTAAATGTGAATGAGGACATCGTTATCATTGTAGTATTGTGTTATTGTAAGTAAAGGTGAATGAGGACATCGTTATCATTGTAGTATTGTGTTATTGTAAGTAAAGGTGAATGAGGACATCGTTATCATTGTAGTATTGTGTTATTGTAAGTAAAGGTGAATGAGGACATCGTTATCATTGTAGTATTGTGTTATTGTAAGTAAAGGTGAATGAGGACATCGTTATCATTGTAGTATTGTGTTATTGTAAGTAAATGTGAATGAGCATCGTTATCATTGTAGTATTGTGTTATTGTAAGTAAAGGTGAATGAGGACATCGTTATCATTAGTTGTAGTATTGTGTTATTGTAAGTAAAGGTGAATGAGGACATCGTTATCATTGTAGTATTGTGTTATTGTAAGTAAAGGTGCAAATGAGGACATCGTTATCATGTGTATTGTGTATTGTGTTATTGATGTTATTGTAAAAGTGAATGAGGACATCGTTATCATTGTAGTATTGCGTTATTGTAAGTAAAGGTGAATGAGGACATCGTTTATCATTGTAGTATTGTGTTATTGTAAGTAAAGGTGAATGAGGACATCGTAATCATTGTAGTATTGTGTTATTGTAAGTAAAGGTGAATGAGGACATCGTTATCATTGTAGTATTGCGTTATTGTAAGTAAAGGTGAATGAGGACATCGTTATCATTGTAGTATTGTGTTTATTGTAAGTAAAGGTGAATGAGGACATCGTTATCATTGTAGTATTGTGTTATTGTAAGTAAAGGTGAATGAGGACATCGTTATCATTGTAGTATTGTGTTATTGTAAGTAAAGGTGAATGAGGACATCGTTATCATATATTGTAGTATTGTGTTATTGTAAGTAGAGGTGAATGAGGACATCGTTATCATTGTAGTATTGTGTTATTGTAAGTAAAGGTGAATGAGAGACATCGGTATCATTGTAGTATTGTGTTATTGTAAGTAAATGTGAATGAGGACATCGTTATCATTGTAGTATTGTGTTATTGTAAGTAAAGGTGAATGAGGACATCGTTATCATTGTAGTAGTATTGTGTTATTGTAAGTAAAGGTGAATGAGGACATCGTTATCATTAGTACAGTATTGTGTTATTGTAAGTAAAGGTGAATGAGGACATCGTTATCATTGTAGTATTGTGTTATTGTAAGTAAAGGTGAATGAGGACATCGTTATCATTGTAGTATTGTGTTATTGTAAGTAAAGGTGAATGAGGACATCGTTATCATTTGTAGTATTGTGTTATTGTAAGTAAAGGTGAATGAGGACATCGTTATCTATTGTAGTATTGTGTTATTGTAAGTAAAGGTGAATGAGGACATCGTTGTCATTGTAGTATTGTGTTATTTATAATTGTAGTATTGTGTTATTGTAAGTAAAGGTGAATGAGGACATCGTTATCATTGTAGTATTGCGTTATTGTAAGTAAAGGTGAATGAGGACAATCGTTATCATTGTAGTATTGTGTTATTGTAAGTAAAGGTGAATGAGGACATCGTTATCATTGTAGTATTGTGTTATTGTAAGTAAAGGTGAATGAGGACATCGTTATCATTGTAGTATTGTGTTATTGTAAGTAAAGGTGAATGAGGACATCGTTATCATTGTAGTATTGTGTTATTGTAAGTAAAGGTGAATGAGGACATTGTTATCATTGTAGTATTGTGTTATTGTAAGTAAAGGTGAATGAGGACATCGTTATCATTGTAGTATTGTGTTATTGTAAGTAAAGGTGAATGAGAACATCGTTATCATTGTAGTATTGTGTTATTGTAAGTAAAGGTGAATGATGTAATCAGACATCGTTATCATCGTTGTATTGTAGTATTGTGCTTATTGTAAGTAAAGGTGAATGAGGACATCGTTATCATTGTAGTATTGTGTTATTGTAAGTAAAGGTGAATGAGGACATCGTTATCATTGTAGTATTGTGTTATTGTAAGTAAAGGTGAATGAGGACATCGTTATCATTGTAGTATTGTGTTATTGTAAGTAAAGGTGAATGAGGACATCGTTATCATTGTAGTATTGCGTTATTGTAAGTAAAGGTGAATGAGGACATCGTTATCATTGTAGTATTGCGTTATTGTAAGTAAAGGTGAATGAGGACATCGTTATCATTGTAGTATTGTGTTATTGTAAGTAAAGGTGAATGAGGACATCGTTATCATTGTAGTATTGTGTTATTGTAAGTAAAGGTGAATGAGGACATCGTTATCATTGTAGTATTGTGTTATTGTAAGTAAAGGTGAATGAGGACATCGTTATCATTGTAGTATTGTGTTATTGTAAGTAAAGGTGAATGAGGACATCGTTATCATTGTAGTATTGTGTTATTGTAAGTAAAGGTGAATGAGGACATCGTTATCATTGTAGTATTGTGTTATTGTAAGTAAAGGTGAATGAGACATCGTTATCATTGTAGTATTGTGTTATTGTAAGTAAAGGTGAATGAGGACATCGTTAAAAAAAATAAAAAAATAAAAAAGACTCCTTTTAGTTAATAAAACCAATGAAGAACAACAAGAACTGTGTTCATTGATTTGTCTTAATATCCTCTACTTCCTTTTCCTCGTTGTTTCCGAGTTTGGTTCAGTTTACCCTCAATATTTATCACAAGACCAAGCAGCTCCTGTGATGGACACGTATGTACTCTTTTCTTCTTTCTTCTGCGTTCCCAGGCCATATGGCCATACTGGGTAAGGTACGTATGTGTCTGGTTTTTCAGTTTTCACTGGTCTCCCCACTGCGTACAGCCGACACATTCCGATTTCGGAGGAGCTCAAAGGAGACAAATTATTTGGAAGATTTTTTGAATTGGAAAAAAAGGCAGGAGAATGGGGGCCAATAAGTCAGAAAGATAGTAGATGATAGAAAGCAAAGGGGAAAAGGCAGAGCCAAAGAGAGTGGCAGATTAGAGAGGAGTTACAAGCACAGAACTTTCAGAAGGTGGGGGAAACAATTTTCACAAAAGACCCCCCGGTATCCCCCACAGGGAGTTTTTCCCTCCTAGATGGGTGCTGATTTAAGAAATTCACAACCCTCTGGGCATTTTGAGGTAGAAGTTTGCATGGGGCATTTTTATGAAGTTCAAAGTGTAATTAAATAGAATTTTGCCCATGCAACTCAAATTTTGACCGTTTCCGGTTTTTTAACGGCTAAGCAAAATGGCTGCTGGCGAATACCACAAACTATACACTGTCCTTGTTTTTCTTTAAATCTATGGTCAGTAAGTACACCACAGACTATGAAATGCAATATGTATTGATTCTAGAGTGCCACAGGCTAGTATTCAGTGTTGTGTTTTAGTGTTCTGCTTTATTTTCAATTAATTAACTATTGTAACACGCACAAACATGCATGTGTGTTTCAGAGAAACACTGATGGAAAATGGAGCCTCTGTGCCACAAAGCCACTGATTGGAAGTTGTGCAGTATTTGTCAAGATTCTATAAAGACTGAGCCTTTTTCTTCAAGTGAAAAGGGTTACGATATATTAAATAATGCTTCAGAGATTCGAGCCACCTTTAAAGACTATGAAAACAGATCTGCGATAGAGAGGATAAAAGCATCATCATATGCTGGCCAACAGTGGCACAGAACTTGCTATTCTTCGTTTTGCAGCAGTTGGCATGTTGATTGGCTAAACAAAAACATGACTGCTTTAAAAGAAAAGAGCCCCTGCATATCGGGCTCAAGCAAACCTACCACTGCAACCCTACGGAGTTCCACAGCCGCCATTGACTGGAATCTTTGTATTTTCTGCCAGGAGTATTCCAGCAAGGAGAAGCTGTCGTCTGTCAGCACACTTGAGACAAGTGAACAGATTCTTCAAGCGTCGTTTTTTTTAAATCCAACAATGCGCATCCAAATGGCAGACGTAAATGACCTGATTGCAGCTGAAGTAAAAGATAATCTAAGATGCTACAGCAAATTTAAAAAGGGGACTCAACAAAAGACAGTGCTGAAGAGAAAGTCATTGCCTTGGGAATGGCTGACTGCTGAACTCAAAGATGCAGCTGCAAAAGACATGTGCTGCAAATTAACGAAGTATGGAAAAGGTATTTTGACTTGGTAGCCACGTGAAACTGTTAAATTCCATCATCATATACCAGCAGAAGATCCACATTCAATAAGAAACTGAAAAGTCATCTGAAAGATGTGTATAATGTTATTTGTTTACCAAGAAAGGAAACACTTCTGATTCCTGTAAAACTTGTGCATGTACCATTTGCTACCCTTTTGTTACCCTTACCAAAGAAGACGACGAAGAAGTGATACCTTCTTACAGGCCATCAGAAAACGACTTTTCCCTACAGCTTGTCCATGTTGCATTGAAGCTACGATCAGACATACTATGCTATCCAAAATGCCCAGGGATTTCAGTTAGCCAAGATGACATGATTAAATGTGTCCTTGACAGTGTTTTATGTTTCTGCGCTTGATGGTTGGAGGGCAAAGTCTTCTTGAAGATCATGTTTCAGAAGTGACAGACGATGGTGACCTAACAAGCAACGAAGCATTAATCCAGACAAGAGTGTTGAGCATAACCCAGGACTTGGTGTACAACATCAGTGGAGGAAGTCAGTGGACACCAAAGCATGTAGGTCTTGCCAGCACCTTACAGCAAGCCACTCGTTCAATAGATCTTGTGAACCTCTTCCACAAGGCAGGACACATCATCGGCTATAGGGGCCTTCTTCAAGTTGACACTACTCTTGCAAAGAAAACGCTGGATTCCATGGACACTGCAACTGGAACAGTTGTACCCCCAAACCTTGTTCAAAACCAGTTTATTCCCTTTATCTGTGACAACATTGATATCAATTATTCCAGTTTCGATGGAAAAAAGACCTTTCATGCTACCAAATTGGCTGCATGGCAAAGAGGGCCAGAAGCTGACATGGGGCTGAGAAATGTGTCTCTTTCAACTGAAGTTGTACTGCATGTTCCTCTAGCTATGGAATAAATTATTCCTGCATCCGTGACAGTAGGATAAAGGAACCCCCATCAACAAGAAATACAGAGATTCCTTGGTTCAATGAATCAGTGGAAAACAACCAGGCTGCTTCTGATCCCATTGCTAAGGACATAAGCTTTTTCTTGATCAGACACTATAAAGACAAGAAGCCCAGTTGGAGCCATTTCAATACCACAATCAGTGCAGAAAACTCCGAAGTGACCAGTGTAGGCTACATGCCAATTGTGCAAACACCAGCACATCAATTGGACACTTTGAACACAGTAGTGCTCAGATGCAAACAAGTCGCCAGAAGTCTAGGCCAACACTACGTTGTACTGACAGTAGACGAGGCATTGTACTGTAAACTAGTGGAACTCAAATGGGCCACAAAAGACTTTCAGGACTTCTTGATCGTCACTGATTAGGAGGTCTGCATACAGCAATGAGCTTCCTGAAGGTAATAGGCAAGCATGTGCAGTCAAGTGAACTTCAAGAAGCCTGGACAGAGAGCAACCTGTTTGGGCAAAACACTGCAGCACAAGTGATGAGTGGTCAGTCCTATGCAAGAGGGATGAGGGCACACAAACTGACTCTTCAAGCCATGTTTGGTCTAGACATTGACGACACACGCCACGCACAGCGAATCAAGCAGAGGCAGACAATGCACTGAATACCAAGACGAAGACATGCTCGTAGCAACCCTCACAAACTTTGGCATGTTTTCAGCTGGCATGCCACCAGTTCGCAATACATGGCCAGTCACGATCTTCACACCGTTGAGATCCAAGAGGACCTTCTGAACATTGAGAACATTGCTATTTGTTTTCATAAAAGTAAAATTGCAAAATGCTTGCATTTGCTTTGATGATAAAAAAGCGTTTTGCTTTGAGACTGTAATGATTTTTTAAAAGCTTATAAAGAAGTAAAACAGGTTAATGTTGCGTGTTGTCACATACATGTGATATAAAATACATGCTTACTAAATTGGTTTTGTCTCAAAAAGAGTTAGCCAACAAAAGGCACAGTATTAAGTTATTTATAGCGATATGATAGTGGTAATGTAAATAAAAAAGGGGTCATTGTTTTAGATCAAGTTTGATTTTCTTGACTTTTATTGAATGACGGGAACGCAATGTAGAATATAGTTTTGTCTTGAAAGAGTTAACAGACAAAATACATAGTTTTTAATTATTCACAGTATATAGATGATAATGTTAACTTAAATTATAGGTGTAATTAAATCAAGTTTGATTGTTTTAATACTTCTATTGAATGATTGGCAAATACAATTCTGTCTCGAAAGAGTTAACATACAAAATGCAGACCTTTGAGTTATCCATGGCATAGATTATAGAGCTAATGTAAATTAAAGGGGCAATTCTTTACATTCAATTTGACTTTCTTGACTTTTATTGAACACTTGGTATGTAATACAGAATATGGTTTTGTCTAGAAATAGTTAAAAGACAAAATGCATGGTTTTGAGTTATTCATGGCATAGATTAATGTGCTCATGTAAAATAAAGCTTCAATTCTTTACATTCACTTTGATTTTCCTTGTGTTCATCGATTGATATGTAATGCGGAATATAGTTTTGTCTTGAAAGAGTTAACAGACCAAATGCATAGTTTTGAGTTATTCATGGTATAGATAATAATGCTAATGTAAATCAAAGCTGTAGTTCTTTAAATTCAAAGTGATTTTCTTGACTGTTATTGGATAATTGGTATGTCATGAAGATTTATTGGATAATTGGTATGTCATGAAGATTATCTAGACACAAATGACCCACAGTGATGACTTGGGCTGTACAGAGTTAACCGTTACAGATACTGTACGCATTTGCATGGGCAAAATTTGGAATCAGCACCCCTCAAAACATAAAATAACACTCTCAGTTTGCTTCTACCTCTCAATGCCCAGAGCACTTTAAATAAGGCTCTTTTGTGAGATCAGTTCCCGTCTATCCTCAAAGTCAAGTATGTGTATGTGTTTCTCACTCATTCGACTTAGGGTCAGATGCTGTGCTTGACAAAATAGAAGAGAGACACAGAAAAAAGAACTTTGGTGACTATTAGGCCATTGATAAAAGCCATCAGGCTAATGTCAACCGATGATAAAAGCCATCAGGCTAATGTCAACCGATGATAAAAGCCATCAGGCTAATGTCAACCCATTGATAAAAGCCATCAGGCTAATGTCAACCGATGATAAAAGCCATCAGGCTAATGTCAACCGATGATAAAAGCCATCAGGCTAATGTCAACCCATGATAAAAGCCATCAGGCTAATGTCAACCGATGATAAAAGCCATCAGGCTAATGTCAACCGATGATAAAAGCCATCAGGCCAATGTCAACCAATGATAAAAGCCATCAGGCTAATGTCAACCGATGATAAAAGCCATCAGGCTAATGTCAACCCATTGATAAAAGCCATCAGGCTAATGTCAACCGATGATAAAAGCCATCAGGCTAATGTCAACCCATTGATAAAAGCCATCAGGCTAATGTTAACCCATTGATAAAAGCCATCAGGCTAATGTCAACCCATTGATAAAAGCCATCAGGCTAATGTCAACCGATGATAAAAGCCATCAGGCTAATGTCAACCGATGATAAAAGCCATCAGGTTAATGTCAACCCATTGATAAAAGCCATCAGGCTAATGTTAACCCATTGATAAAAGCCATCAGGCTAATGTTAACCCATTGATAAAAGCCATCAGGCTAATGTCAACCCATTGATAAAAGCCATCAGGCTAATGTTAACCCATTGATAAAAGCCATCAGGCTAATGTTAACCCATTGATAAAAGCCATCAGGCTAATGTTAACCCATTGATAAAAGCCATCAGGCTAATGTTAACCCATTGATAAAAGCCATCAGGCTAATGTTAACCCATTGATAAAAGCCATCAGGCTAATGTTAACCCATTGATAAAAGCCATCAGGCTAATGTTAACCCATTGATAAAAGCCATCAGGCTAATGTCAACCCATTGATAAAAGCCATCAGACTAATGTCAACCGATGATAAAAGCCATCAGGCTAATGTTAACCCATTGATAAAAGCCATCAGGCTAATGTCAACCCATTGATAAAAGCCATCAGGCTAATGTCAACCCATTGATAAAAGCCATCAGGCTAATGTCAACCAATGATAAAAGCCATCAGGCTAATGTCAACCAATGATAAAAGCCATCAGGCTAATGTCAACTGATGATAAAAGCCATCAGGCTAATGTTAACCCATTGATAAAAGCCATCAGGCTAATGTCAAATGGTGATAAAAGCTATTAGGCCAATGTCAACCGATGATAAAAGCCATCAGGCTAATGTCAAATGGTAATAAAAGCCATCAGGCCAATGTCAACCGATGATAAAAGCCATCAGGCTAATGTCAACTGATGATAAAAGCCATCAGGCTAATGTAAACCAATGATAAAAGCCATCAGGCCAATGTTAACCGATGATAAAAGCCATCAGGCTAATATCAACCGATGATAAAAGCCATCAGGCCAATGTCAACCGATGATAAAAGCCATCAGGCTAATGTTAACCCATTGATAAAAGCCATCAGGCTAATGTTAACCCATTGATAAAAGCCATCAGGCTAATGTCAACCGATGATAAAAGCCATCAGACTAATGTCAACCGATGATAAAATCCATCAACCTAATGTCAACCAATGATAAAATCCATCAGGCCAATGTCAACCGATGATAAAAGCCATCAGGCTAATGTAAACCAATGATAAAAGCCATCAGACTAATGTCAACCGATGATAAAAGCCATCAGGCTAATGTAAACCAATGATATACAAAATCCATCAGGCTAATGTAAACCCAATGATAAAAGCCATCAGGCTAATGTCAACCGATGATAAAAGCCATCAGTCTAATGTCAACCGATGATAAAAGCCATCAGGCTAATGTCAACTGATGATAAAAGCCATCTAGGCTAATGTAAACCGATGATAAAAGCCATCAGGCTAATGTAAACCAATGATAAAAGCCATCAGGCTAATGTTAACCGATGATAAAAGCCATCAGGCTAATGTAAACCAATGATAAAAGCCATCAGGCTAATGTCAACTGATGATAAAAGCCATCAGGCTAATGTAAACCAATGATAAAAACCATCAGGCTAATGTAAACCAATGATAAAAGCCATCAGGCTAATGTCAAACGGTGTCAAATAATTTTGGTATAATAAGAAACAGAATGGTCTGCAGTTTTCACATGTATTACTTTTCTCAGAATGGTCAGTTTGACACTTAATGTCCCTTTCGTGGTGCAGGTCACATATTATTATGAGGCACAGAGGTCTTAGTCGGGAGGGGGTATGGCCATATTGTCAGAAAAGTATGCCAGGGCTTACCTCTTGCAGTTCAGACTCAGTATTGAATGACCCTGTGACAATCGAAATGAGGTAGGGTAAATAGAACGAACTGGAATCAAATCTGAAAAGCACATAGACAAGTGTCAATCTTTTCCTATTCTGCAGCACCATAAGATAGAGAAGACAGTCCAGCAAAAGGCCATCATATTCACAGTCTAATCATTAAAAATAAGCCATAATTAAGATAAATCTTGCATAATTATGAAACTGTTATGGTGCTTGAGTACACCCATTCAGCTCACTTATTATTTTTTCTTAGCAAAAACAAAAAAACAGGCAACAACGCTAATTTATTTTTTATCAAATTCATTTTTTTAAAATATATATTTGTCTTAATGTTTTATATAGTTTACCATATCGACTAATATCGATTAATTAGTAAATTTAATGAGCCTTCCCTAGGAAGGTTAAATTTAATTGTAATTATTAGAGGTTAGTGATGTCAGTTGAGTATCAGGAGCGTTTGGCGCCAGACATTCCCGCTTCAGGATTTAGCTAAATGCAAGTTCTCTAGACAGGCTAGAGGCTACAGGGAGGGAAATTCAAAAAAAGGGAGGGAACTGTCCTCCCACTAACATCACTAACCTCTTAATAATTACAATTAAATTTCACCTTCCTAGGGAAGACTCATTACATTTACTAATTATTATTCGGTTAGTAGCGTCCTTAGTGGTAAGGACAGTTGAGATTTTAGAGATATGCTTAGAGAACTTGCATAATATAAGTTGCAAATGGGATTGAAACAACCATTGACCAAATTTGATAACGTTTGTGTCTTCCTCATAAGGGAAGACTACCTTCCTGTATAGCTTCCACAGAGCGCTTGTCTGCATGAAGGTCATCCGGCTGTCTTCTCAATCGCCATCATTTGTACACTATTTACAATATAACACTTAAATAATCCTCCCAAGCAAACAAAGAATCCATTTCAGTGTCAATTCACATTATTACTTTACAAAATGGTCCAGGATTGGCTGAAGTTCACTTCTGTTTTTTCAGATTTTCTATAAAACTTCACAAATGTCTTTTCACTACTCCAACCAGCACTCTTCATAATTGTGGTTAACGGTACTCCTCTTTTTTCAGCAGCTGAAGTAGACGCACTTCTGGTACTGTGCGCCGAGAAGAAAAACCTTCAGATGATGGATTAAACCCAGTTTTGGTTACTTTGAAATGCGCCTATCTCAACAGGCTGAAGGTGAACTCCTGGTTTCGATTGTTTCTGTTTTTCAGAAACGTAGTTACACATCTTTCGCTTTTCAGCTTAATGTCAAAACGTTTGAGAGTATGCAGAGCCTGGCCCTTTTGTCCAGCCAATAGCGTCAACAGCATACACGTGCGTAAAGTAAGGTCTTTGAGGGACAAGCTATCCAATTCAGACAGTGATTCCAAGTAACCCAGAACCTGATCCACATCCCAAGTGTCTCTATATTTAGGCAGTGAAGGTCTCTTCTCAAACACTCCTTTCATCACTCTACATACCACTGGGTGATTTCCTACTGTTTGTTCCCCTTCTCCCAAAGACAGGTACGATGATAAGGCATAATTCATCAGCCCACACTTCAATCCTCAATTATTGAAAAATGATGAAAATAATAATAGTAATAATAAGGGGCTTCAGTCATACACTTCGTTTTATACTGACCAACTTATCTGCGTTTTTATGTAATTGATTGAATTGTTACTGACTACTTATGATATACAATTTTTGTTAGTCATAATTTCCAGTGCTGTACAAATTAAGAATTGAACCTATACCACAGGCGGAGCTATCGGCAAAGCCAGCATTATATTGCTATTGAAGCTTTTGTTGCTTCCCATTCAGACCTAATGGTCCTTGCCATCGATTCTTGCTCTGCCTTGATTCTTGCATTGCCTTTGGTATTAAGCTTTAGTTAGCTTTCCGATACATAAATATGTATGTTTACTTGAGTAATTAAAACCTTAAATTGGTTTGTTGTAAAGCGCTAAAGCACTAAATTAGTGTATCACCCTGGGGGTCTGTGAGAGAATGAAGCATCAGCTACAAACCCCTTTTAATTCCTGCCTGCCTTTCCTTAGTGGAAACATTCACACCTATATGTAAATAATATGACTTATTATGGAGAAAAAACCCGACATCTTTTGATTCAGTAGCGAGATGCTGCAGAATATCAAGGGACAATTTGGGAGGAAAGGTCCTAACGACATGGCAGTAGATTAGGTGTAAGCTGCATGGAGACCACGTGACCTCCCGAAAAGCCTACAATTACTGCGTTATGAAGTAGCGCCCATAATTAAATCATCTACATAATATCACTTGCATCTTTGAATTGTAACCATACATTCAACTTGTTGCATACAAGAGGTCCAAGTTAAACGTGCAATTATTAGGACCTTCAATGTGGCTGCAAACACCTCAGACGCATTAATGTTGAACATTGAAGGGGGTTTTGTCTTAGAGCTGGCCATTGCCTAAATACAAGATGCGGGAGCAGTTAGGTTTGTTGTCTCTATTATAAAGACATGCTTTGTAATTTGACATGAATGTGAAGAGCTACACCTTTTGATGCTATGCCCAGTAGGCACAGATACAACCTAATTTAATACAAGGTGTGGAGTCAGTTATGTTGTTGTCTCTATTAATAAAGGACATGCTTGTGTACTTTGAACATTAATGATGAAAAGCTAGACGCTTGATGCTATGCCCAGTTAGGCACAGATACAACATATTTAATAAACAGTTGTGTAGCAGTTATTTTGTTGTCTCTATTAATAAGGACATGCTTGTGTACATTGACATTAATGATGAAAAGCTACACATAATGGGCTATGGCCCATTTAGGCACAGATACACATAATTTATACAAGGTGTGTAGCGTTTATTTGTGTCTCTATTAATAAAGTACATGCTTGTGTACTTTGAACATAATGTGAAAAGCTAGACCTTGATGCCATCCCAGTTAGGCAACAGATACACATAATTTAATACAAGGTGTGGAGCGAGTTATGTTGTTTGTCTCTATTAATAAAGGACAGCTGTGTACATTGAACATAATGATGAAAGCTACACCTAGATGCTAGGGCCCAGTTTAGTCACAGATACAACATAAATTTAATACAAGGTGTGGAGCAGGTTTATGTTTTTTGTCTCTATATAAGACATGCTTGTGTACTTTGGGCACTTATATGAAAAGCTAACCTTGATGCTATGCCCAGTTAGGCAACAGATTACAACATATTTAATCAAGGTGTGGAGCAGTTATGTTTGTTGTCTCTATTAATAAAGGACTGCTTTGTACATTGACTTATGATGAAAGCTAGAGACCTTGATGCTATGCCCAGTTAGGCACAGATACAACTATTTATACAATGTTGGAGAGTTATGTTGTTGTCTCTATTAATAAAGGACATGCTTGTGTACATTGAACTTATGATGAAGGCTATCTGAAACACCTTGATGCTATGCCCAGTTAGGCAGATACAACATAATTTAATACAAGGTGTGGAGCAGGTTTTGTTGTCTCTATTAATAAAGGACGTGCTTGTGTACATTGAACTTAATATGAAAAAGCTGCACCTTGCTGCTATGCCCAGTTGGGCACGATACCATAATTTAATACAAGTGTGGAGCAGTTATGTTGTTGTCTCTATTATAAAGGACATGCTTGTTGTACATTGAACATTAATGATGAAAACGCTTACACCTTGATGCTATGCCATTAGTCACAGATACACATAAATTTAATACACGGTGTGGAGCAGTTATGTTGTTGTCTCTTATTAATAAAGGACATGCTTGTGTACATTGAAAGTTAAATGATGAAAGGCTATCACCTTGATGGCTATGCCCAGTTAGGCACAGATACAAACATAATTTTAATACAAGGGTTGAGCAGTTATGTTGTTGTCTCTATATAAAGGACATGCTTGTGTCATTGAACAGTAATGAGAAAAGCTACACCTTGATGCTATGCCAGTTAGGCACAGATCAACATAATTTAATACAAGGTGTGGAGCAGTTTATGTTGTTGTCTCTTATTATAAGGACATGCTTGTGTTACATTGAAACATTAATGATGAAGGCTACACCTTGATGCTATGCCAGATTAGGCACAGATACAACATAAAGTTTAATACAATATGTGGAGCAGTTTTTTGTTATGTTGTGTCTCTATTATAAAGGACATGCTTGTGTACAGGATTGACATTAATGATGAAAGGCGAACCCCTTGATGCTATGTGCCCAGTTTAGGCACAGATACCACCATTAATTTAATACAAGGTTGTGGAGCAGTTATGTTGTTGTCTCTATTAATAAGGACATGCTTTTTACATTGACATTAATGATGAAAGGCTACCCTTTGGATGCTATGCCCATTAGGCCAGATACAACATACTTTTAAATACAAGGTGTGGAGCAGTTATGTTGTTTTCTCTATTAATCAAGGACAATTCTTGTGTACTTGAAAATTTATATGAAAGGCTACACCTTGATGCTATGTGGCCCAGTTAGGCACAGATACAACATATTTAATACAAGATGTGGAGCAGTTATGTTGGTGGGTTTTTTTGTCTCTATTAATAAGGACATGCTTGTGTAACATTGAACATTAATATGAAAGCTACACCTTGATGCTATGCCAGTTAGGCATAGGCAGATACAACTAATTTAATGCAAGATGTGGAGCAGTTATGTTGTTTTGTCTCCTATTAATAAATGGACATGCTTAGTGTACATTGAACATTAATGATGAAAGGCGACACCTTGAATGCTATGCCCAGTTTAGGCACAAGATACAACATAATTTAATACAAGGTGTGGAGCAGTTATACTGTTGTCTCTATTAGTAAGGACATGCTTGTGTACATTGGGACATTAATGACTGAAAGGTCTACACCTAGCATGCTATGCCCATTTAGGCCCAGATACAACATAATCTCATGATGGGTTTTAAAAAGTATGAGAACTAAATGAAGAGTTACTGTTTGTCACGCATACGTCATTCATGTCATTAAGCCGCAGTAGCTACTCTTTCTCGTTTGGAAGCATCAAAGAATAAGCTCAGCTATACCTCATCAATAGATAGAGCGTCAGCCTCAGTCAACCCAGCAATACATGCACAATAGTATACATGTCACAGGGTGGGAGCCTACCTATACCCTAAGCTACCAGCGCTAGGCCGGGCCCAGCCCAATCGTAGTCATGTCACGCACAACACAATTAAGGTAAGTGTTGTTAGTGTTCATTGAGTGATTATGTTAATAGTGGAAGAGGAACTGTGTTGTTTAGTGTTCTTGAGTGATGTGTGTAATAGTTAAAGAGTAACTGTGTTGTTAGTGGTCATTGAGTGATTTGTTAATAGTGAAAGAGTAAACTGTGTTGTTAGTGTTCATTGGTGATTTGTTAATAGTGAAGAGTAACCTGTGTTGTTAGTGTTCATTGAGTGATTGTTTAATAGTGCAAGGTAAACTGTGTTTGTTTAGTGTTTTCATTGAGTGATGTGTTCATAGTCAACAAAGAGTAAACTGTGTTGTTATGTTTCATTGATTGGGATGTGTGTTAATAGTTAAAGAGTAAAACTGTGTTGTTAGTGTTCATATGATTGATTTGTTAATAGTGGAAGAGTAAACTGTGAGTTAGTGGGTCATTTGAGTGCTTTGTTAATAGTGCAGAGTAAACTGTGTTGTTTAGTGTTTCATTGAGTGATTTGTTAATAGTGAAAGAGTTAACTGTGTTGTTAGTGTTCATTGAGTGATTTGTGTTAATAGTGAAAGAGTCAACTGTGTTGTTAGTGTTCATTTGAATGACGTGTTAATAATGAGGAAACTGTCGAAAAAGAAGAAGAAGTAGGCCTATTGTCCTCATTGATGGTTTCTACTGATGTGTTTGTATATCATCCATCATCATCCATCATCATCATTCCTCTTCATCATCATTTTGTGTTCCTTATTATTTACTATAACATATTAGTATTGGTATTGTGGTGGTTCCCATTTGACTATATTCATCAGGGAGAGAAGAAATGCAGGGTCATCTTCATCATTATCACTGTTGTTGATGCTGTAGTGATTGTCCACTACCCTTTAATGTTCCAACTTTTAATCCACGTCCCACAGACACAATGCACACATATGCATGCGCACGCGCAAACACCGCCTATATACATGCACACTCACACACACACAACCACACACACACACACGCACACACACACACCCACACACTCTCCTCTCCCACACATACAACCACTTCATCACACCGAATGATGTGTCAGTACACCAAACACTAGTAACACAGAAACCCAGACATTTTTGTATCAACACACACTTAAGGCCTTGGAAATGTCCATCTTAGTCCACCCACAGACAATAGATGAAGAAGCGGGAAAAACCGACCTACAAATACAATTAAAAAAGAAAGAAGGGGGGGAAAAAAGGAAAAAAAAGACAGTTTTTTAGAAAGGACAAGGAAAAGGAGGAAAGAAGGAAAAAGAAAAGAAAGGGTTAAAAATGAAGGTGGAAGTGTGTGGGTTGCATGGATGATGATCAAGATAGCATAGAGCGCGGATGAATGATTGGGAGTGGTGTGAGAGTTACCTATTTGTTTTTTATAATGTAAATTTATGATAATATTTTATCTAATATTTTTTATTTTGATATAATATATATCTCATCTTATTTCACCCGGTGGGAAGCAAGTTCCCACATGTGTTGTACATGCCCATGGACAAAAAAAACAAAACTTTGTGACATAGACTTATGTTTTCCCTCCCTCGCTTTTCTACTCACACACAGCGTGTCCCTGCTCTCTGAGAAGTTCAAGGCTAAACTCACGTCCATGTTTGTTCGCGAAAGGCAGGCGATGGCGTGGATAGAGTCCAGCTTACATATATTATTGTCGTCCGACCTCATGTTCAGATTATCTGTATTTCCACAAAGATACATGTATATGTCGTGCTCAATTTCAGTAGTTGCGCATTACCAGTAATGCACATTTTATTTTGCTCATTGTCGGAAATGAGCATGCTGATTTTGCTCAATACTGTAATGACGCAATTTTATTGTTAACAATACCGGCATTGAAGCAAAATCTACTTTGGGCTGTTGTACTTCATGCTATTGTAGTGTCCCGACTCTGCTCTAAGCGATTACCCCCTCACCCCACCTCCATCACAATTTTTCAACTAGCCTGCCTACAAACCAAGTAGCTCACCGCATGATCACCCTCATAGCCAGGAAATAACGTCTTTGTAATTGCACAACTATCCAGTACAGCTGTTGTCCCACTGGTGACCTCGATTGCACGTCTGTTCAGCACCCATGATAAACGAGCTGTAGGCAGCGTCCAGGAAGATACTGTACGATAGGCACCATTCTTTGCTCCTATCTGCTACAGGTTTTCTTTGTCATTTGTCTGTTGTGTCCTCCAACCATCAGGACAAGGGTCACCATTGCTCTCATAAAGGCAAATATCTTCTTGGGCCCACTTGGTGCAATAAACCTTAGTCTGGCTACGATGGGAACAGAGATGACAATACTCGATGTGCTTTTTTGAAGTGGGGAATAACTTTATTCACCCACCTATTCAACAGTCTTCCAGTACTCCCAAATGAAAGAAAGTGAAGAAAATGCAACTCAGTGCCTATTTTAGTGTATTCATCTCATTTAAGCCTTGGTTTCATCTTTGAAAAATCAAATTATTGTCAACTTCTGGGGGCTTTTTGCCCACTAAGATCCCTCCATGCGAGTATGTACCCCCCCTTCCATGTCCAACTGGTCCCCCCTGTGGTGGTATATGAATGGGCCATCAACAGGGGGGTTTAATGTGGGTTATATAATAAATTATTGAGTGTGATTTTAAAAAAAAGTCGAGTTCAGTGTAGAATCAAATCTGCCATCCCCAAGGTTGCCAGCAACAACCTAATTTTAAAAACGAAGAACGTGAGCAATAGACTGTTATGCTATGATTTGAATAAGTCTGATCAGGGACCTATACAATTAATACAATCTGAGATTCAAGTATTTACGCCACAGCATCATTAATAATACACAGAAACAATATTCTCTCTCTAAAACATGTTGTGGTATTAGATTGATTTGGCAGATTTTTGTTTGTCATTTGTGGAGGGATCTAGTATTATTTACTGGTTCCATAACACAAACACTAAAACGATCTCTCTTCTCTCTCTATCTCTCTCTCTCTCTTCCTCTCTCTCTCTCTATCTCTCATCGTCGTCGCTCTCTCTCTCTCTCTTTCTCTCTCTCACACAACACACACACACACACACCCACCCACACCACACACACACACACACACACACACACACACACTCACGCATACACAATATTCTGTCTCTGTCTATTTCGGCCTGTGCCACCATTGCTCTGTCGTCTGGCTGGCTTAGCTGGCTTGGTTGTCTGTCTGTTGCCTTTGTTATAAAAGTCCGTGTCGTCTCTCTCTTCTCTCTCGTCTCTCCGTCTCCTCTGTCCTCTCTCTCTCTTTTCTCTCCTCTCTCTCTCTTCTCTCTCTTTCACACACACACGCATACACAAACTCTCTCTCTCTCTCCTCTCTCTCTCTCGGGTCTCTCTCTCTCTCATCTCATCTCTCGGTCTCTCTCTCTCTCTCTCCAAAAGTCAGATGGAAAATAGGCCTAGCCTAAAGTCTTAGACATGTAAACGAAAATATCTGAGTCTGAATCTCATCTCTTTTTTCTGTCTTCCGTCTCTCTCTTCCTGCTTTCTCTCTGTTTGTCTGTCTGTCTCTCTCTCTCTCATCTGTCTCTGTCTCTGTCTCTGTCATCTCTCCTCTCTCTCTCTCTCTCTCTCGTTCTCCTCTCTCTCTCTCTCTCTCTCCTCTCTCTCTCTCTCTCTCACTCAAAAGTCCAGAATGGAAGGAATAGGCCCAGCAAATTCTTTGCTATCGTAAAACTAAAGTATCTGAAGTCTAAATCTCTCTCTTTTTTCTGTCTCTCTCTCTGTTTCTGTCTTCTGTTCTGTCCGTGTCTCTCTGTCTCTGTCTCTGTCTCTCTCGCTCTCTCCTCTCTCTCTCTCTCTCTCTCTCTCTCTCCTCTCCCTCTCATCTCTCTCCTCTCTCTCACACATCACACGTGTTATGTTTTATTACTTAATTGTTGGCAATGCTAGTTTTTGTCATTTGTGTGGTGGAGGGATCTAGTATTGTTTTACTGTTATTATATCAACACAAACACTAACACAAGCTCTCTCTCTCTCTCTCTCTCTCTCTCTCTTATTCTCTCTCTCTCTCTCTCTCTCTCTCTCTCTCTCTCTCTCACAAACACACGCAACGCACACCGCACTACGGCACACGCACACACACACACACACAACCTTTATGTTGGATTACTTTCAATTCTATTCCTTCATTTTCTCATTTGCTTTATTCACATTGTAGCCTATTGTATTTGTGTGGTCCAGTATATATTTTAGATTTCAAACATAACTCCCCCCCCTCCCCTCCAACCTCCCGCACCCATACAACGCACACTGCACCCCGCACGCCACCCCGGCTGGCGCAAACACAGCACAACCACAAAGCACACACACACACACACACACACACACAGACCACACACAACGCAGTCGTGAGCGCACCGATCACGGTAGATCTATTACTGGACAAAGTAGCCTTACTCTTCGCTTCCTCAGTCATTCAGGTTCATTTTGTTGAGGGTATAGTAAGTTCCACCTTGGTAAGGTTAAGACCCATCCAGTGCCCGATGGTGCCGAGCTGATGAGACTCCCTATAGTCGAAACAGCTGTCCCTCGGCTGGGTTTTGCCATTGCCTCCATAAAGGAGGAGAAACTAAGCTAGCCTCTTTCTGTTTTTTAGAACATAGATCAAGATACCAAGTTAGCATACAAGCTGTTTTTTTTGGTTTTAATGGTCTTTGCAAGACATAGGACAAAAAAGTGAGAGCGAGATAGAGAGAGAGAGAGAGAAGAGAGAGAGAGAGAGAGAGGAAAAGAGAGAGGTGAATAGAAAGAGATACGAGAGAGTGAGTGAGAGATAGAGAGAGAGAGAGAAAGGGAGAGATAATAAGAAGAGAGATAATGATGAGATAGAAAAAGAGAGAGAGAAAAAGAGAGAAAAAAAGAGAGAGAGAGGAGAAAGAGAGAGATATACAAGTGAGAGAGAGAGAGAGAGAGAGAGATAGAGAAAGCGTAAGATAAGAAGAGAGAGAGTGAGATAGGAGAAAGAGAGAGAGTGAGAGGATCGAGAGAAACAGAGAAGGTAGAGAATAGAGAAAGAAGAAGAGAGAGAGAGAGAGGAGAAAGAGTGAGAATGAGAGAGAGAAATAGAGTAGGAGAGTATGAAGAAGAGGGGAATCGAGATGTATACAATATTTTTCTTCAGCCTGACATGCCTGGTATGAAGCAACTTGGAAACACCATAGAAGCTTCCTAGTCCACTCTTCCTCAGTAAGCACCCGCCACGCTTAAAACCCTTTTCGACCGCCAAGTGCATTTTAGCACCAGCAGGTGGATTCACCACTTAATGTCACTAAGAGGCATCAAATTGGGGTCTATTATCCCAAATACCCTATGTGTCTTAGTATTGGGAAAGTAAGGACAGACGCATGTTTTATATATGTCACAGAAGAATCCCCAAGACTGCAAGTGGATTTTGTTCTCTACCCAGGTAATTTAATGGAAATGTTTGGCTTAAATATGGCTGCGGTGAAAGCGTTTAAAAAAAATAATTGTGGGAGTGCTCTGAAGCGGGCGACGTTTCTTCTTTCCCATTGGTAGCACACCACGAACTTCACAGGGAATTGTCTCATCTATGTGACTAGGAAACAGCACCCCACCCACACACACATACGCACGTTACAGTGGACCTCCCTTATAAGACCTCCCATTATGGACTCCCCGCGTGCCACATAAGACCTACTTCTCTGAGACATTTGCCCTTTCTTTGTAAGCATTAAAATTACCTCCCTTAAAAGACCCCTCCCTTATAAGACCTCTCATTATGAGACTCCCTCGCCACATAATACCTACTTCTCTGGGACACTGCCCTTCTTTGTAAGTATTAAAATTCTACCTCCCTTAAAAGACCCCTCCCTTATAAGACCTCATTTTGCTGGATTTTGGATGGTCTATAAGGGGTTCCACTGCATCACAAACTTATACGTTAGCCCCCCCCCCTCTCCCCCTCTTTCCATGTTACGACCCTCAACCTCAAATCTACTTCTTTCAGTTTTTTAGGGAAATAAGTCATGGGCTAATCTGAACACCTGTACTTTAAAGAAAAGACGGAACGTTGCTTGTTCAATGAAAATTTTATGGCGCAAATTGAGAATGGGGTGTGGGAGGGGGGGGGGTGTAGACGTAAAGCCCAAGATAGGACGTTTACCTTTGGCAGTGTTTGGATAGTCGTTGGAACGGATCGTGCGTATTGTAGTGTAAGCTCTTCCGTCACCCTCAGCTTGTCTTGCAACCGGTCAATGGCAGACTCCCCACTCCTCTTGTCCCCCTGCTTATGGCACTGCAGAACAGTGTGTTCTTTACTTCAGCGTTGGCTCATGGATATCACCTCATCATCATCATGATCATACATCATCATCATCACCGTCATCATCATCATCTACCGTCAGAATCATTCATCATCACCTGATCATCATCATCATCACCTGGATCTCATCATCACCATCATAATGACCTGATCATCATCGTCATATCATAACTCTCAATCATCACCGTCATCATCATCACCGTCCATCATCATCACCGTCATAATCATCATCATCATCATCACCATGATCATCATCATCACCCGTCGTCCATCATCATCAATCAATCATAGTGATAATCATACTCCATCATCATCTCCATCATCGTCATAATCATAATCATCATCCTCATCCCTCATACCGTCCATCAATATCATCTTTATTACTGGTGAATCCACTTTCAATCAATTGTTTGTGTATATTATAATGATTTTATGATCTTCATTTGACAGTGGTGTTACAACTCAGTCATTGTATTTTGAACAATTTGTAAAGCCTTTGGACCGTGTTTGGCACAAAGGCTCATTGGCAAACTTACTGGAATTGTATTCGTGGAAAGTACTAGCTTGGTTTTACCGCTTATCTATCAAACGTTTTTCCAGGCAGTAGTAGGCCCTATCAGGGTGAAAAATCTGATTATTTAAAGATCCCAGCAGGGGTTTCCACAAGGTTCTGTTCTCGACTACTTTTGTTCCTATGATATAGTTAATGGCATAACATCTAATTCTAACTTTCGCTGACGACCCAGCATGTCTCTAAGCGTATAACCGTGTTTCTCGTCCAAACTATTAATGCTAGACTTATTAATGATCAGCGTTGGATTCATGCTTAGAAAGCTAATTTAGTGAGAAACACTGAACTGCTTAACTTTGTACGCGTGAATAATTTTCGTTTGTCCCCTACTTTTGAACTGTTCAATGTGCATACTGACAAACATAAACAAACTTAGGAACTTGTGCTCCAAATAACTGTACATGTGGGATGAGCACATCCGCGTATTGTTAACAAAGTCCCATGCTTCTCATCCCTTGCAATGAAAAGTTATAAGTATAGAATTAGCCGAAAAGCTTTAAGAGAGAATGTACAAATCTTTTGTAACTACCTTACTTTGATTATGCTGATTTCCGTCGTGGAATACTGTACTGAAACACAAATCAAATGCTCCTTGAAGAACCTTACACTTAGAAGCCATAAGAACACTTTTGAGCAGTTCGTGAACAAGTCATCAAAAGCTTATATTCGAGAACTGCTTTTGTTCATTAAGAAAAGAGAGAAAGGACATAAATTATGTTTTATTATAATTTTTTTTAATGGTATGTGCCCTGAT
>JAGGCT020000035.1:191409-213377 GCA_017654935.2 Phymorhynchus buccinoides
GAGAGAGGACGGAGAGAGAGAGTAGAGAGAGACAGAGATCAGAGCAGAGAGTAGCAGAGAGAAGAGAGTACGAGAGAGAGATAAGAGAGACGGAGACGGAGAAGTAGAGAAAGAGAGAGAGAGAGAGAGAGAGTCAGAGAGGAGAGTCCTAGAGAGAGAGGGAGAGACTCAAGTGGTCTAGAGGAGGAGAGAGAGAGCGAAGAGAGAGAGGGGGAGAGAGAGACTGACGCGCACAGTGTCACTCGTAGACTCATCACAGATACACAGATATCAGAGCCGTGCAGATACAGAGACGACGAATTAGCAGAGTCCAGAATACAGAGACAGATACAGAGACAGAAAATAAACGAGACAGAATAGCAACCTGTTCGAGATACTAGAGTGTGTCCTGGTGGTCATGACGAGAGACTACCTATAGCAGTAGACAGATAGAAATCGCAAGCAGTAGTGGCCTGCGTAGGAATGAACCTTGACTTATGTACGCATCCTAGACTCATTCACACCAACTATGCGACATCGGCGACCATTCGTGACACACCAATCCCAGGAAGCTCTATTCACACGTTTTGGGTGCTCGCCGTTCTCGTCTTCTGCCTCATCCACTAACACACTTAGTGTACACGCCGTATGTTCATAATACAGAAGGCTACCCCACTCCCGCCTTCCCTCGTTCCTTGCGTCTTGGGAGCCCTTCTATAAAACACCGCCTCATCCTATGCCCACTTCTGTGAGTAAATTGTGCACTTGTTGCAGTTATATATTCCCTTTTAAAAACACGTCGTATCCAAGTAAGTTGTCGCACTTTTGGGACTGTGATACTTTTTAACAACTGCGTAAGAGAATTTTCTATTTGCAAAATAAGTCTAATAAGTGTGTGTGTGACCCAACAAATATGTAAATATCCGTTTTTTTGACGCGTCTTCATGGTTGGTGATTTTTTTTAATTCAGCGTCTTTCATTAAATACGCGTCGTGTCTTTTAAAAATCATTGGGGTCCTGAGTGTTCTTAATCATTAGGACGCTCTGCCAGGAGGCGGTACAGCTCTAAAATATAATTTTAATCATCATTTTTATCTAAAAAGTCAAGTTTTTAACTAGACAGTTGTCTGTAGGGCCCATCTGGCTTCATATAAGATAATTGTATAATGACACGCTTACCTTAGCGTGCGGTTCAAAGAGATAACACCAATTATAAGTGTTAGTGTAAAATGATACTGTTGATGTAAGGTTCGCATAGTGTAAATATAAAACATCTTTTTGCTAGCATCTTTACTCCCCGTGTGTGTGACCCCCGCCTTTTCCAAGATTAATCTAAGAAGCTATTCAGTATGAAATGCTCGGGCTCATGTCCCATATGGCTTCGGGTCGGCCCAATGAGGACAGGTGTACGATAGAACTGTTAGGATTGATTTTTAGTTGTTGCCCACGGGGGGTGGTGGAACGATTCCCATATGTCCTGTCCCCGGCGGGGCCGAGGTATGGGGGGGAGCGTAAAATACCGGGCCAAGAATTTCCAGCCTTCCACTGGATAAACTTAATCTCAAGGTAAGACACAGAGAAGCAGAAAAGTGTTAGTAGTTTCGCCAAAACCATGTTACGAGAAGTGTTCATAGTGCGTGGATGGATCTAAGGAGATAGTAAAAATGCGACACAGGAGTGTGCCCTGGGGTGTGCACAATCCGGGCCGTAAAAAATTCAAGAACGGTTGTTGAAGAAACTAAATCATGAACACCTCAATTGTGTTAGTGCAGCAGCTCTGGGCTGTCGCTGGAATCGCTGCCACTACATAAACAAGTCTAGCCTAACGTACCCGAGAATGTGTGTTGTCTGTTTTTACTGATGTTCAGTCGCTGTCTTGCCATCTAGAGGCCGTCTTGAGGGCAAGACACGAAATAGAAAGATTAGAATCATCAAGGTGAAGGTGTAGATTAATTATTGTCATCGAACTGAAAGAGATAACAGGTATGAGGACGTCATAGGTTTATCGGATGGTGTTCCCCCTCTCGGATAGTTCAGGGGTCTATGGTACGATCGTCGGCAGGATCGTGGAGGGGCCAAGGGCCGCAGCGGGATGTGAACAAGGACTCCCTCTCACAAGACTGTAAAATGTGTCTAGCGTGGGATGAGAATTCGAAAACACAACTAGCAATGGGCTACCGGTAAATGGGAGATGGGAAGGAACGGAACTTATAAATTCTAATGGCCGAGGTAAACCAACAGGACACAAAACTGTGGCCCAAAGCATGAGACGTGAAAAAGGATTGTTTCGTGTAGGAGGTGTGCCCTTTCCCAGTTACCAAGTCCGCCATTTTTAGATGCTGAGGACAGACGTCAATCTCTTCTCTATCTAAATTTGTAGCGTCTAAGCAACTGGTCTATGTGGGACAAGCCATTGATGTTAGATCACGCTATTTCGAGGGTCCGCTGGTTCGGTTTATATCGAGTCAGGACTGGGAGAGGTGTGCTTGACAAAAGCAAGGAGACCATGAGGGGAACATTTCATTCAAAAAGGAGAACTACATCTTAGGAAGTAAGAAAGACGTGGAGGCACGATGGGCCCCCCTACAGTGCTGATGGCTTATAATAAGACTTGTGCCAAAGGCTCGCTTTTGGTTATTTGTTTTGAAATTGTGTTCAAAGTAGAGTAGGCCGGACACTCGCTCACTTTTAACAAAACTAAGACGTTTTTATAATAGTGGTCTTCCCAAAGGGTGAGCTAAGTGCCAGCTTGTCTATATTAAGACTGTACCTACAACGTAGTAGTCCGTGGCTGCCGGCCCGTAAAATTTGGGTTGGGAAGAGCCAAAGTGTCCCCCACGACTCTTAACGTGCTAGGTCACCTGTCCTACGGTCGTCTCCTCTGCCCGGAGGCGCCGTCGGGTACGGATGGGTTCTCTCCCTCCTCTCTCTCCCTTCGCAGGTACGAGAGAATCGTTTTGTTTCATTTAAAAACTTGGATTTATAGGTGCTCTATATCCACAATGTATATAAGCACTATAAATCCACCACCGTGGATCTGTAGGCTTTTAGTGGATGGGTTGGGGGGGCAGGTCACAAATGCACATTCTGTGCTCTCCGTTCCGCGTTACCCTACCTCCCCCCAATGTGCCTCTGAACTGTAAATTCCCCTAATGACTACAAACACTCCCCCATCTTTATAAAATTTCTACCTATAAACTGGGGCACTAATATCAACGCTTTGTAAGGTCTCCGGGCGGTTCGTAGAACGAAACAAAACAATAAATTCGTCTTTTTTAACGACCTGGGTCCGGTGGCGGAGACCACTCTATAGTTTTAACGAAAACTAAGAATCTTCTAACCGTGTGACAATCGGTCTTTTAGGTTCAAATGAATATTGCTACTAGAATATTTTTCGTTGTCTGCAGTTTTCACTTCTTTATAAAATAAAAACGGAAATTGGCTGTTTAAAAAACACAAATGTAAATATTTTTTATATAACGGGCCAATTTTTCTAAGTTTTTCTCATAAATCTTGTTTGCTTTTTCTTAAAAAAATTAGTCAGTCCTGAAATCTTTATCCCAGTTTCATTTCCCCTAAGTTTAACTAGGAAAAATTCTTCTCTTAAAATAAAGTATTTTATCTCAATAAAACACCTTTTAAAAACGCAGGCAGGCCGAACTGGGTGAACTTCCAACGAACTATACAAACGCAAACACTTTAAAAAACTACAAAGTACTAATAAAACCTCTTCCCCTTCCCTTTTAACTGTATTTAATAAAAAACCTAACTTTCAAAAAGAAATGTCCCACATGGTAATTTCCGAGAGGACGTTAAAAACAAATTCATTATATTATATGCCCACTGAGAGAGGTTACACACCTTGTAACTTGTGGCGGTCCATAGCCATGAAGCTGTTTAACCGGGCGTCGTCACCGCTACAGCTCTATCTTGTATTAATAAAACTCACGACTTCTTACTGGTTCGGTACTGCCTCCGGGCTTGCCTTCAGTATTGTTTCCCACCATATTTTATTTGACAAATGTCCCATATGTGTTCTATTTCAGACCAGAGGAACGTAAAACTCCATTTCTTCGTTTACGCTTCCCCACTTGCAGTGAGAAAACATCCTGATCGCGTCTCGGCCTTTTGTGGCTAAAAAACAGTGATTCAGGAAACATAAATTTTTGTTATTATACATTGGTTGGTTTTGTTCAGCTGTCGTACATGGCGAAAGCCAATCACGCGACGTTAATCTGAACTTACCATCCCCCACGTGGTCCCTGATCATCGCGCGTGGGCTGATGAAATTATGTTTAAACGTCCTCCGGTCTGGAACAGATTACATATAGTAGCTTTCAAGAAGATATACAGATGGTGGGAACGATAATGGATGCAATGCCCGGATGGCAGGCAAACAGCCAGGATGTCCCGATACTTTTTAACATACAGGATGTATTTACAATAATAAATAGATTAACCTTGTAGAACCACTAACGTTCCATAACTACAAGTTCATACAAAAAACTGAAACAACTGCAACGTCACTGGAAAATTACAACAAACAACAAACTACACGACAAGTGCAAAGTGACGTGATTTTATTCACAAGAGACAAAACAAAACTACTGGATATGTCGGCAAACGCGCCTGTATCAACACCTTTATTGCGGCGTTTATCAACACCTGCTATGCGCCTTTATTAAACAGCAAAAATCAAATATAAGCAAAAGGAGCAAAAAAACAGGCAACAGAGGGAGCAAAAAACCATCAAGATCACAATAAAAAACAATACTTCCCCTCTACAGTCCAAACGCGTACAACAAACAAACAAGTACACGTCAAGTGTGAAGTGACGTTATTTTATATTCACAAGAAACAAAACACAACAAAAACTAACTGGATATTTCGGCGAATGTGCCTTTATGAACATAGACAAACAAGGAAGCAGCAAACAGCAAATATAGCAAAAGGAGCCAAGCGCTTTTCAATCGCAGTGGGCAGGATGGTATGTTCAGTTTAACGTCCGCGTATCGGCACGTATCGGCTTTCGCCATGTACACGGCTGAACAAACCAACCAACGGACGGTGGTCCGACGACGACGAAATAAAGGCTTTACGCCCTTCCTTCGGCCCTTTCGGCCATGTGGGGGCATTGTAAATACAAATATGGTGGGAACCAATACTGGAGGCAATGCCCGGAGTCAGTGCTAAGCAATGCTAAGTGTCCATCTCACGCTGATGTCATTACCCCACCACACCTTACTACACACGACCAGACAATCAAACCAGACAATAACAAATCAATCAACAATAATTAGCCCTTTGCGGTGATAAACACTTTGCTTTGCTATTAACGAATTAGTGTGTAACTATTTCACGAGGGGGGAAAACCCCGAGAAAAACACCAACCATATGCCCCAAGACACGGAGACAAAGACAAAGAACAAAGATTGATGGAACGAAAGGTCTGTTTGACGTCCTCCTGGCGGGAGCCATATGGGACATTACTAAAAACAAAATTAGATGTTGGATGATGGGGGGAGGGGGCGGAACAAATTTAAGCCTTTCTTTAAATAAAAGTTAGATTTTAAGTCTTTCTTTAAATAAAGTTAAAGTTATTTTATTCTTTATAATACTTTCTATTTTGTGTCTTGATAGGGGAAGATGGGGTTAAAAGCGCATGGGCGGGTAAGAAGCCCACCCCAAATTATCTCATGAAATGAAGCAAAGTTCAGTCTCATTTTGCCCATGAGAACGAGCGTTAATGTCTAGCATTCGTCTCATGGGCAACTGAATTTGACTGACATTTTCTTTATTTCATGAGATAATTGGTTTGGGCTTCTTACCCGCCCATGCGCTTATTTACCCCGTCTTCCCCTAGGGTCAAGACCTTAGTTAGTTGCCATGGCCCTCATCAGGACCGCTATAAGTTATAACTCTACTTTTGTTTAAAATGTTACTATTAAAACTGCTTTCGATACTGACTCCCTGAGCTATGTTTGAATTAAAATTTCCAGGACCACTTTTTAAAAAAAAACCTCAACGAGTGTCTAAAAATCGAAAAAAGGTCTACAGATATGAACAACGTATATATACAAATAATCGGGGTGTATTACTGAGAACAGGTTTAAAGTTTAAAACTCACGATGTTTCACTTGAATAAATCCTAAATTGTATGGTCTTAAGATCCTATACTTTATCTGTATGTTTATTGATGGATTGTTTCAAAGACCTTTATACATTGCTGGGAAGTTTGGCCAAGACTATCGATGCGGAACAACTCCTCAATTTTCCCGCAGAAAGTTCTGCAGTACGAAGAAAACAAAAAATTCTGTTTTAACGTCCTCCGGTTCTGAAACAGACACATATGGGACACTAGTAGATATAAAGATGGTGGGAACGATACTGGAGGCAATGCCCTGGAGGCAGTGCGTGCAACACCAGGAAAGTCACGAATTTTTAACAGATATTGTCGTGACCTGTTCTGCAGTATGTAAAACGCGACGATCAAAGCCTCATACACACATTGGGTGTGCTGTGAAGTTGTAGGTACACTCCAGAGAGTGTAGCCATGAGCACGAGTGCGCCTCAGACAGTCAACACTGGTATAGCAGTATTTAAATTAGGCTAAACAGTCCAAATCGTTTTCGGGGAGGTTAGTCTAATGTTACATTACTACTAACCGTGTAACTTAAGACGCACTCATGCTTACACGCCCCCGATGGCAAAGCCCTAAGGCCTACCACACCTTTCCCCATCTGAGGAAATGACATGCTACAAAGCCTTGCACACACGAGTAAGATAAAGCCCGATCCCCCCACCCCCCTCCCACACACACACCAACCACTTTTTTTTCTTCCCCCTCTCCTTTCCCCCTTATCTTTCTCACACCCCTTTTGTCCATCTCGGTCTTTGTGTTACCCAGCCTACGTCATTCTCGCTCGATTATATTGGGTCAATCGTCTTTACGGGTACGCTCACGTGACTGGTCACTTTGCCTTCCTTCACCAATAAGGTTGTCGTTTAATTAAGCTGGTCCTTCGCGTAGCTTTGGAAAGAACCAACACAGTCCAGAAAAGCGTTTCACTTATCATACCCAGCGGTCTACTCTCAACACAAAACCATGGCATATGGAGGTAAGTTTTGTTTTTGTGTATAATTCGACTAGGTATTGTTGATTCTGGGAATGAAAACGAAGGTTTGTAGGTGTGGTTTTTTATCGAGTGGCAAATGAGCTGGACAGTCGCGTTTTAAACGAGGTTTCCTCCCGCGTGACAGTTCATGGGTGTTGTGCTTGTAGACGTTTGTGGTCGATTTATGAAGCGAATCATTACTCTGAATTATGAACCTAAACACTGAGAATAGACATGTGTGCTTGTTTCCAATATGTATATTAGGCATGCTATTGAAAAGCACAGTGATTTTAGTGCGGGTGTAGGTTGTTCTCAAATGGGATTTGTTTCTCCAACCGTCTGCGCATGTGCGAAGAGTTTAGGGATAAGTTTAGGGTTAGGAGATAGGGATAGGGTTTAGGGTTAGGGATAGGTTTAGGGTCAATTTAGTGTTGAATACACAAAAGATAAAATGTTGATGGTACGTCATGATCGATTTCGCACATGCGCAGACAGAAGTGAGAAAAGCATCAATATTTGAGAATGTTACACGTGTGTTTAATTACAATTTTCCCCCCAGATGTTGTGTTTGATTGACCCCCGGGCGCACAATTTTGAAGAGCATAGATTAAGTGAGCTGTTTTGGTGGAGCTATATTCCTTAGCACAGTAGCGTTTCAGTGTTTTTTATGACAGTAAAATATCGTCTCTCTCTCTCTCTCTCTCTCTCTCATCTCTCTCTCTCTCTCATCTCTCTCTTCGTCTCTTTCACTCTCCTCTCTCTCTCTCCTCTCTCTCTCTCGCTCTCGATCTCTCTCTCTTCTCTCTCTCTCTCTCTCTCTCCTCTCTCTCTCTCTCTTCCTCTCTCTCTCTCTCTCTCTCTCGCTATCTCTCACTCGACGCGAGCGCTCCCACCTGCGAGTGACCAACAAGATGTTTGTCTTCTATCTAACCAAGGGAATCCAACATTTAACCGCACTAGACCTATCACCTATCGGCCCTCCAGGAGGGGCTCACTAATACTGATTCAGTACAGCGGTTGATTATACGTTATGTTCAACGTTTTTGCTACTGACGACGTGCTACATGTTAAATTCAATCCCCCAGTTAAAACAAAATGGCACAACAGTATTTTCAAAAACAGACATAATAGAATTTGGGTATAAATTTATATATTAATTTTTCATGATGGAGCAAAGATTCCTTGTTAATACACAGAAAACCGAATTGAGTTTTCTTGTCTATTTTTTATTTGTTATAATTATTTGAAGTTTGGCATTCGAAATAAAACATTTGCAGAAATCGGGCATAGAAGATACAACTTTGCCCTCCTTGTTTCTATTGACTTGATTTTAGAAAACAATCAAATAACCAAAGAAAATCATTCAAATTTGTCTTTCATGTTGTGGATACTGACAGAACATATATAAATAGACACTAATGTGCCCTAAATAGAAAATTGATAGTTTTGGGGGTTGACTATTTGGGGCTTTTTCTAAAAACATTCTGAGCGACTTATGTAGTTTTTTCCCATGCACCATCACTTTTAGTTTTACTTTTTTAAATGTATTACTATGACTTTTTCCATGACTGAAAAGGCAAGCATTCTGATCGTTAAAAATAGTCATACATCTGTATTGTAAAACTATTCGGGACTTTCCTGGTGTTGCACTGCCTCCGGGCATTACCTCCAGGATCGTTCCCACCAAATTCCCCCCCCCTTTATATCTAGTTATTTCCTACTATGTGTCTGTTTCCGACCGGAGGAACGTTAAACAGATTTTTCTTCTTCGTTAAAAATTGTGTGTCACATTGAAAACAAAAAACGATTTAACCATCTGACTATCCTAACCCTTACAACCTACCTCAGAATACAGTCGCCCAGTAAGGCCTACATCATACTACACTCCCACCAAATGCAAAGACAAACATTCACTGCCATGTACCCTGCCGCGTGTGTGTCTGTGTGTACAGATCCATAATGTCAGTGCGCTGTCACGTTAAAGCAACACTATGCATATTCGATACAAAAATAATTATAAAAAACGTCACTCCCTTCTTGTCAGTAGAGATGCAACAGGCATCTAAGAACGTCAACACATTTATTCGCAATGAATCATATCACCGCTGTTGGTCACTCGCTACGCATATCTGTATTATTTTTTATAAATCGGGACTTTACTGTTTCAGTACTGCCTCCGGGCATTGCCTCCAGTATTATTCCCACCCATATTTGTATTTACAAATGTCCCATATGTGTCTGATTCAGACCAAGAAGACGTAAAACCTCCATTTTCATCATCACCTCTTAGTGAACGTCAACAAATAAATGGTATTGTGTGTATTTGGTATTTTGGTATTATTCTAGTCACAAGAGACTTATCTCTGTGAAATTCGGGCTGCTCTCCCCTGGAGAGGGTGTCGCCGCAAGTGCAGCGCCTACCAATTTGTGTGTGTGTTGGGTTGGTTTTTTTTTGGGGGGGCACAGTGTGAGGAGGGGGTGTGGGCACACTTTGGAAACCTAGCTATCAATTTGGCCATACCAGGGCAGCAGGATTTCTCCCCCTGCTCTTGCCGACTTTCAACTGCCGCGGGATTTTCACGTGCGTAAAGCGCATGGGTCAGACTAGCTTTAAGTCCCAATCCGAAGGACTGGACGTTCAGTTCGATTTTCCTGTCGAACTAGAAAGAAATTGGCGAGGCCGGGGTTCGAACCCGGGTCCCTCACGCTGCAGTCGCGCATTACATTGGGCAGGCGAACGTCTTAACCACTCTGCCACCGTCCCTCCCTCGGACCTTCAGTTGGACTAAATAATGTGAAGTGGTCTACGGGAACTCGCCTCCACAGCTTGTAATGGTTGGGTTAACGTCTACATTGGCGAAGGCCTTTAATGACAAAACCACCCAATCACAGACGAAAGGTCTGTTAACGTCCATCCCCGGCCTGGAACAGGCACATGTAGAACACTAATAGATAGAACAAATGGGTGGGACGATCCTTGATGTACTGCAATACCAGGAAAGTCGCGATTTCTTTTGAAATAATATGAATATGCTCAATATGACATAAAGTTGTACACTACACCATCACGGTTTGTTTACAGACCTTTAAATATCCCCTTCTTCCTCTACCTCTCCCCACATCCACCCCCTCCCTTCCCTACCGCATGTTGATGTAGTCCGTTTGACTGTTCATCTCGCATGAAACGCAAGTCCTTTGGTCACCGCTCTTTCAGCTGTCTAGTACCCACCATCTGGAACTCGCTCCCCTTCTACCTCCGGTCCGCTTTGTTCCTGTCTGCATTCAAGTCTGGCCTTACAACTCATCTGTTCAAAAAGTTCCTTTCCCCTTCATCATTTCAATTTCAGTCTCTCACACAAACCCCGTGTAAAGTGTGCCTCTGTGTGTGTGTGTGTGTGTGTGTGTGTGTGTGTGTGTGTGTGTGTTGCGTGCGTGCGTAGCGTGTGTTCGAGTGTGCGTGTGTGTGGGCGTGTGGTCGTGTGTGGCGCGCGCGCGCGCGTGCGTGTGTGTGTGTATGCGTGGTGTTTTTGTGTGTGTTCTCTCTCTCTCTGGATGTCTCTCTCTCATCCTCTCTCTCTCTCTATCTCTCTCTCTCTCTCTCTCACCATCTTTCCCCCCCCTTTCTGCCCCCCCCCCCCCCCACCCCTGTATGCCCTTTTCCTGCTCCCCTTCTGTCCCTCCTCCCCTCTCTCTCCTTCTCTATCTGCCTTTCTCGTAATATCGTTTTACACACCCATATAATTATTGTTTCGGAATTTATGAGCTCGTATTATATATATTTTTTTTTGGGGGGGGGTTTCCCCCCGAGAAATTGAGAGTGGCGTAAATGGCGTGCGTGTGGAAAAGGTGAGGTGGGTGGTGGGTGGGGATCTGTTTGTCCATGCCTTAATTTTTCCCTCATCGGATGCTATGTTTTGAGTGTTTCATGCAGTGTCTATAGTGTGTATGTGAAATAAAAGGAAGGTAGTAGGGGATTGAAAGACCGGCTGGATTATTTTGATTTCTACTTTAAATTATTTGTTATTCTTCTTTTAAAATTAATTTTCCTGGCTTTCTTGACCTCTCGTCTCTCGTACAACTCTTCATACCACTGCAGCTCTTGAAAGCCAGAAACATTCTTAATGATAGCAAGAGTCATGTTCTGGCAGCATATCGCCAACTGTTACCATCGGGCCGCCAATCACATATAACTCTAAAACTTAAAATAAAAGCACAGGAATCTTTCATTCCAAGGTCAATCCATCCTTTTGAACTCTTAATGTACTCCACCGATGCTGACTGTTTTTGCGTGAGCGTCTTGTCCATCTTCTTCGGGATTGCATTATAGTGCAAACCTGTTCGTAGTCCCTTTTGGTTTCAGGAAAATGATTACTGCTGTGTATGTCGTTGTCTGAATTGTTTGTGTGGAGGGAGTGGTGGGTACTATTATTGTCTGAATTGTTTGTGTGGAGGGAGTGGTGGGTACTATTATTGTCTGAATTGTTTGTGTGGAGGGAGTGGTGGGTACTATTATTGCTGTATTTTAATGTTGTTCTTGACACGTTTTCAGCTGATTATGTCTAAATGTTTAAAAAAATACGCGTTTTGCTATTTACCAGAATTACTTGTTCATATTTGTCTAGTTTGTTTATTACGAAAATGCAGTGTCATCAGTTCATATTACTTCTTTGTTACTCAAATGTGTTTATTGTGGTGATTCGCATACTATGCAATTGGCTGCAATGTCTCAGTAATAATAACATGAATCTGAATCTGAATACCTTGATATACTCTGAATAAATGCATGTTCTTTCTTCTCCACAGGCACTTCAGTATCTATTGATGATTTTGCAAGGGTTTATCACATAGGCGAGGGAGGTAAGCTGGTGATGTTTTTGGTGTCAATTTGCTTCTTTTGTATAGAACTGTAACTAAAGTGGATCGTTCAAATCCCCTTTGTCAAAGACGGATCTTTACTATTTATAATGAAGGGTATCAGTAAGCAGTATCACTGACTTAAATCCAATAATGGGTCTAGAAATGTATGAGTACTATGACACATTGAAAATATCACGACTCCATTCTAAAGATATACACTTTCTAAATAGAAGACTTTTTTTTTATAGGGAATTAGTTATTTAACGATGGCTTGGAGTCAAACACGGACGATATTTAGATAGTCCATTGACATTAATTCTCTTAACTTAATCACGAAAATCTACTTTTATAAAAAAAGACTTCAGAAATATAAAAAGTATAAGCGCTACCCTGTTTATATTTCTGCAGTCATTGTTTGATACAAGTTATTAGTTTTGGTAATAAATACAATAATAACGTCAATGGACTATCTAAAGATAGGCACATGTGGGGGGGGGGGGGACTCCAAGCCGTCTGGTAGTTCATGAAATATAGGTGGTGTGGCCGTCGCAAATCAGTACAAATAAATGTGTTACAGCTATTAAAAGTGTTTATGGTTTTAAAGGGGTTTGGGATTTATTTTAATCTGCAAATTGGAAGCAAATTCATTGGATATTTAACACACAAAAATGAAGATTGTAAAACTCAACAATCATTGCGTTCCTGAAATGAACATAATTAAAAAAATGTGTGAAGAAGATAACAATGCTAAACAAGTATTTAAAAGATACGAACATAAACAAAATAAAACAAACGTGGGCCTAAATCATCATTACTTGCACGTTCCTCCTCCCCCTCCTCCTCCTCCTCCTCCTGCATCTTCTCTCCCTAATAATTTAAGTCAATAAACGGCGTTAAGACAAACATGCAAAAGATATTATGATTATTCTATTTTTCTTTTGGGGGGGGGGTGTTTCTTCTATCTGCTCTTTACGCTGTATCGTAATAGGACATTTGCCACGAGAGTTCGAACTCTATGCAACACTACTAACTTGCCCCGCGCTCGTTCTGAGATCCCCCGAAAAAGTTTGGGCGTTGACCTTTTGTAATTCATATCTCAGTTGAAAAGTCAAGGTCGCTGGCACGGCGGTCAAATTGCCCTAGTTGTTATCAGCACAGATTCAGGTTAACACCGCCTTCTCCATTTCTCAGGTTATTTCTGTTTTTAGACTGCAGATTGAGCCACCTAAAGCAGCGCTCTGTCGATGTCTTATGTTTATGCCTTCATTTTCACTCCATATTCAACAATTTAAAATATGGCATTGGCCAATAGTAGATATATAATAGGCGAGAGTGGAAGACAAAAACAAAAAAACCGCAGCGATCTGTTAAATCTGGCATCTTAAGCGGCTTTAAGGTCTGCTAGCACTACATACTGATTCGCCGGTCAGTGGGCTGGCGCTTTGTGACGATCGATGCGAGTCACAATTCACCGTGACATTTCTTTGTTGGAAAGGGGGGTTCTGTCTAAAGAAATAAAATTTCTAATACACCAACTTTCGCAAAATAATATACTCAAAATTGACCTAAGACAGAATTGCAGTCGTGAATCATGACTCGCATCGTCACAATCGCATCGCATTGACGTCGAATCGTCTGTAGTGTATGCAAAACCCTTAATCCTCTGTTGCCATTGGCCTCGTCAGGTTTCGGCCACGGTGGTGCAAGGCGTCGCACCGTGAACGGGGACACCTGCTATGTGGCCCTGAAAGAAGTCCCCAAGAACAAAGCCCAGCCCCAGGACGTTTGGAGGGAGAGACGGGCGTTGAAAGGAGCTAGCGGGACGTTCCGTTCTGCCTACAACTGGTCCTGTGCTTTCCAGAGCCCATCCCACGCTCTACTTTGTCACCGGTAATTACTACTACTACTACTACTAACTAGGGATATTTACATAGCGCGATACCCCACATATTGGGCTCATCGCGCTTTACAAAGGCATCACCAAAAAATGTTGCGGAAAAATAAATACACAAATTATTTAGGTACATACCAGTCATACTAAATAATCTAGCAGTTGTGGAAAAATAAATACACAAGTTATTCAGGTACATACTAATTATACTAAAGAATCTAGCAGTAAATTTATTTTTTTAAATCCCACAGATTAAGAACATCAAACAAGACTTACACCTGTATAAAACAGCATGTCACACCAAACAATGAATAATAAAAACAACTTTGAGACCCGACCAATCTTACACTCGTAAAATGAAAGAGAGAGAGAGAGAGAGTAGAGAGAGAGCAGAAGAGAGAGAGAGAGAAGATAGAGAGAGAGAGAGAGAGAGAATGGAATAAACATAAGAAAGGCATGCAAAGCAAAGAAAACGAACACACATTAACACCATAAGCAGGCACATTTATCAATATATAGACACATACTAAATTCAGCATTATACATAAATACTTATACGCACGTGCACGCTGCACGTGCAAACGACGGAGGGGGGGGATGTGTTAACTTCGCGCCGCACGCTTTTAAAGCGTTTCAAACAAACTACACCATCTAAAGGACACACAAAATACCATACACACAACCCGTCGGCCACACAACACAGGACATACGACAACACACAGTAAGTACACGAACAGCAACACCAACAAAAACACACGGAACGCACTCACGAAACGAACAGGCAGATATGAAGAAACGCACAATACTGTTCAAAAGTGGATTTGATAGCACGTACACGAAGGTGGCACGCACAGCAACATAGAGGAACAGTGCCCACACACCAAATCACCAACACACGCACGAACAGCACATACAAAAGAGTCAAAGTATGTGGTTTACAGAGGAAACACGACACAGACGAGCCCAAAATAACAATACATAGATGATCGTAAACTACCCACTCGTCCCCCGTCTTTGTCGGGTATCTTAATGCTTTTCATTGCTCCATCATCCACGCTTGGTTACCAACTAGAAATAACAGTGTCACAGTGAATCCCGGCCACACTGGCGCATCACAAACACGCTGACTGAAGCATCTGCAAACCTCACAACATGTTTAACCACCCCTACTACCCATCATGCCACTTCCCACACCTGAAAAAAAGAGTGGCAGAGAGGTAGCTTCTTGTCAAGTAAACAATCCCTGGGTGCAGGGGAGTTTTTCCTCTCACTTCTGCACTAGGCCTTTTTACAGTTCTGAACATGGAGTCTATCGGACGAAACTTTAAACATTTTTCCCACGATGAGACTCATGCCGGAGGGTTCCACCATATGTGCCATCGCACTTATCACAAAACGTTAATGCCCATGTGGCAAATGGGGGCGAACAAGTTGTCATTTGGGTCAGAAATTTACCCCCCCCACCCCCCTTTCCTATCCTCATCAGTTACACAAAAGTCGCATGACAAAAAACAACATACAACAACAACCCTAAAAACTAAAATCAGGTGGCGCGCTTCTGGCTGCAACACGCTCTCCAGGTGGGAGCAACCCGAATTTCGCCAGAGAGACCTTTCAGTGACTTATATAATTTACCTAACCTAACTTTGTCCCTCGTTCTCCCTGTATCCCCTTTTCTCCTGAGAAATGAAATTTATTTAAGACACTACTTCCAGACTCCCACCTCACGCTCACCCTCCGTTCCCTCGTCCACTCTCTCACTCAAGCACATTTGGGTGGCACATTAGGATCACTGACTTCAGTAAGAACTACACTACTCCACAACACATGGGTGCTCACTCTCTACTCTGTTATTTTGCCACGACATGAGTTCATGAGCTTACCTACTATTCTTACGTCCAACCTCAGACACCTCGCACCCCTCTCACTCTCTTGGTCACTCCGAAAGCACTCTCTCCACTCAACCCATCTGGCGGCAACACATTGTGGTTAGTACTCGTTTCTGTTCATTTTAGACATCATGTATTTCAGTATTTTTACATTTTACACAGAAACTGAGCTTCATACAGGGTGGTCTCACTGTTAATTCAATCATCAAAACCAAAATAATACCCACCAACGTGGATTTGGGGTGTTTTGACATTTGGTGGTTCTATCTTGGAAGATTACAAAGCTCCATGTAATAATTTTTTTTCAGAAAGGCTTCTCAGATTTAAACTGTCCTGTCTCTCTCTCCTCTGTCGTCAATCATTTTCAGGTGCTCGCTCATGTCCTGTTCCTCGGTTTACAGTGATATTCTCTAGTGCTTTAAAAAGACCAAGTGACGGCAAGGGCTCAAGGCAGAGAGCACACACAAACTGTTAATGTTTTGCCGGGATTTAATCCCTTGTTTTTTTTCTGGGTTGCTGTGACGGAACCCACCAGCGCCCGATACAAAGAATTACGAATGTCACCACTATTCACACATTGGTAGGAAAGTTGGTGCTCTTTAAACTGATGTGTGCGGTTCGAATTTGGGAGGAGATCATACCAATTTTTTATATGGATTCAGACATTGGTCAAGAAAAAGAAATCTTTATTTTCCTTTGCCAGTTTAATAAAAGAGGAAAACACGTGAAAACCCGTGGAGTTTGGACAAGGGAGGGATCTGAGTTGTTGATTGGACTGGTGGGAACCGTGTTGAGACCTTGCCCCTTGCCATTGCCCCCTGAAGTCGTCTGACGGAGCTCTGTCCCTGGAACACCTGCCTTGTCTCAGGTGTTTTCATTTGTCGGCGAGTTTGCACAAACAAAAGGCCCTACCAAAGACTTTACTAAAATTACAACGGGTCCCCGAGATGGAACTACTTAAAGCCATGTGTGGACCAAACCTCGATCCAACAGTGGAGAAATCCGATCACTGGGATTCCTAGGTTCACGTAGTGTTTTTTTTTCAAACCTTGCCCCCATTTTTTTTTCGGGCTCTCAAGAGCTGTAAAAGAAATCGTTTTGTTTTGTTTATTTTGACACCAAGTCTTACTCCCATTGACAATAAAGTACTACTCGCGCCACCCCTCGCCACAAATTTGAAAGCCACAATTCATTTTTTTCAAGAAAATGAAGCTGCCTCAACACATGGGTTTGAATATGGTATCTATTGGAAACATGAGTTGAATGTTATGGGGGATGATGCTCCAATGCGGTTTACATTACAACAGTAGGACATCCAGAAAACTCAAGGACGGTACCGTTCAGGCGGGTCTGCCCTACGCACGAGGGGAACGAGCTGGGGGATCCTTTAAGAGTTTACGCAAGCAGTGACGATTTTACAAAGACGACCATTTACGGGGTCGTCGGCGATACACATAACGCGGGAATGACGTTTTTTACGGACGCGATCAAACACGGACGTAACGAACACCGTACGAGAAACGGGTACGAGCTGTCGGGCATGTATATGAGTTTACACTCGTTAGTGGGGTAGTTATCCAATAGTACCTTAGAAACTGAGAGTCATGAGTGAAAAGGATACAACTCTCTCAGCAATAAACAAAATGCTGTCTCCTGCAGCCTGGTTCCATTGATGACAAAGCCTCTCCGGGTCTATTTTTGAAGATTACAAAGCTAATGTAATAATGGAATGATTTTTTCAAGGCTTCTCAGATTTAAACTGTCTCTGTCTCTCATTTTCATTTTTCTGTCTGTCTCTCTCGATTACGTTATCTCTCTCTCTCTTTTAAAGACCCAAGTGACGCACCTCGATTAAGTCCCTTGGGTCTTTCTATCTTTTTCAAGTGGTCTCTGTGACTCTCTTAAAGGGGCAGCCCATTGTCAACACATCCACGGAGAGGGTGGGCTGAAGAAACTCGATATCTGGTCTCGTTTGAATAACTGGTCATAAACATCGGAGTTCTCTTAGAAAACAAAAGAATATCAATAATCCGATGCTCAGGTCTATGAACGAATTAAGCACGTGCAACCCTTGTTTTTGAGGTGCACTACTTCTTGTGACCCTAGGGACTGTTTTACACTTTTCCCCTCGGGTATACCCCCTCTGGACTACCTCTCCACCTAGCATCACTCACTGTACTTACAACCTGGCCTACTCAGTCGTGTTGCAATTGTGAGGGTGTATAGCATTTACTTAAAACCAAACACTTTATCCTTAGGAGTCACTGGACTACTTCAAAGCATTAGATTCCACCTGCCTTCACGTGTCTAAGAGGGAAATCACGTGAAATCAGACTTTCAGAGTAGATTTTGACTATCGTACAACTGTAGCAAAATCAGGCACTTTAACATCAGTACATAAACTCTCTAATGATGTTGACACCCTACCTTGCACCTCGCACACCCAATATTTGACACACCCACCAAGCGTACCCAAGGTGCGCCCTGCCAACACTATTGAGGTCGTGCGAACTATTCATATGTTGGCGGCGGGTGTACAACCGACCTACCTAATAAAACCTACTAACCTCAACCCCGTGGCCCTCCTACCGCTACGCGGGATTACTTAAGAGTTACGGCGAGCCGGGCTGTAACAGTTAGGTCGTTAGTCGGGGTAGTTATGCCAACAAGTATAACGGACATCATGAGATAACCTCTCTCTCAGCCATTCTCAGGTTTGAAAAACAGGCTTAGATGTAAACGCTAAATGTCTCCCGTTTAAAGGACAAACTACTTCTTGGATCCACGTTAATACGAAAAGGGTGATCACGGATGTGAGTACTTTCCAGTTCATGTCTTTGGTAGCACTCATGGCGACACATAAAGGAGTAGGGTGGGCTGAAGAACCCGGTCCCATGAACCGCTGTAACAGTCATTCTGATTCATTTCGACAATACTTTCAATAGCCATGCTCGGGGTCATGACAATCACAGCATTAGCAATTGAGCAATAGGGCTGTTTACTCGGGGTGGTGACACTCAGCATTATGCACTTCGACAAAATAAGGGTTGTTTACTCGGGGTCTCGGCGGGTTGTCAAGCGAAACATCAAAGCATTAGCAAACAAAAAACTAGACAATATTACGGGCTGTTTACAACTCGAAAGGGATACAAACCTGACTTCATTGCCAAGCGGTCATTTTTGCTTTCATCTGACCAACATTATGGCCCTGCAGGCGGGGTCATGACATCGATTAGCATTGGCAGTTCACTCGACATCATGGGCAGGGCTGTTTACAGCCTCTCGGGGTCATGACAAACTCAGCCATCGGCACAATCGAACAATAGGGTTCTTTTACAGAACTCGGGGGTCACATTGACAATCAAAAAAAAGGCAAGTGTTAGCACTCGACAATAGGGTTGTTTGCTCGGGGTCATGACAATCAGCATTAGCACTCGACAATAGGGTTGTTTGCTCGGGGTCATGACAATCAGCATTAGCACTCGACAATAGGGTTGTTTACTCGGGGTCATGACAATCAGCATTAGCACTCGACAATAGGGTTGTTTACTCCGGGTCCTTTCGGGGTCATGCCCGAAAAATCACCAAGTTAAGATCACGAGTCGAAGAAAAAACTATCTCGACAATAGGGTTGTTTGCATCGGTCGGGGGTCATGACAATCAGCATTAGCCTCACTCGAGTTGTTTACTCATCTTACCCAGTGTTTTTGTTTTTACTCGGGGTCATGACGACAATCATCCATTAGCTACTCGACCAATAAGGGCTGTTTTACTCGGGGTGCATGACAATCAGCATTAGCACTCAACTGACCAATAGGGTTGTGTACTCCTGACACCAGTCTGCGGGTCCATAACGTAATCAGCAGTAGAAACACTCCGCACAATACAAGGCAGTTGTTTACCCCCCTCGGGACCTCGGGGTCATGACAATCAGCATTAGCACTCGACAAAATAGGGTTGTTTACTCGGGTGTCCACATGACAATAAGCATTGCAATGCACTCTCGACAATCACGGCTGTTTACTCGTCATGACAATCACAGCATTAGCGCAGCAATGGATCAATGCAGGGTCTTGTTTTAACGACTCCTACTACAAAATTATAATTACTTCGGTCAGGTATCTTGTGTTTGAGAAATCATATATTTGAATTTACAAACAAAATAAGAATAATTATCTTACAACGCCTCACATGGTCACACAACATCCAAAAGGACCCTCTCTAAGTAGGGGTGCATGCACAGCTCTAAAAATTGAACAAGGCGGAGAATACTCATCTGTTTAATTAACTGCCAAATCTCCCCAAAGTTGACATTACGGATATGGCCAATCACCTAACAATGCGTGGGGGTCAGAACCTAAAGATGAGTACAAGCGAGTCATTCTCTCTCATACCGTCTGGCTGGTGGGGAGTTAATTGAGAGAGAGAGTTTTTCCCCCCCTTTGTTCGTCGAATTGTCGGGGTCACGTCTGCTTCTCTTGTCTTTGGCCTGCACTATTCATGTGTTGCATGATGGATTTGCTTTGTTGCATCTCGTGCCAAATTTCATCAAAATCTGACCCATGAATTATTTTGTAGACAGACATGTTGTGTATACCACAGACCCCTAGAAAACACTACCTGTTAGACCTGTCGCAGACCTCTATTGCAAGTCTCGGCATAGGCCGGTACATAAGCAACAATCATTATTAATCGCCAAAGTATATGCTATGCATGTCGCAGTGTAGGACTAGAAGCTGTTAGTGCATTGTTGTTGCTAACCCATGACACTGCTTGTTTATTGTTGTTACATTTGTATGTGTATCCCCCGTCATCTCTCTTCTATAAATAAGTCAAATGGGAATATCCGCATCGTTTCTTGTAAAAAAAAAAAAAAAAGGCTGGTTGCAGACTACCACGAAAAGGGGGGCACACTGTTTTGCCTACGACTAGTGCCAACAACACTAAAAGATCGTGCAAGGAGTACAGCTTGGTGTCTCTAAGACGAGCTCTGAGCTGGTGATGGCAGACGCCTCTTCTTTATACATACACCGTAACGTATATCATGTATTGTCTGTGGTGTGACTTGGTTGGAAATATTGTAGATGTTGCTACGTTATTCTCTAATAAACATTGCTCGTTTAAAACAACCACAAAATAGCTAATATAAATTCCAAGAGACTAACTTAAACGCTGTGAGATTCAGAGTATGTAGATACTGCTGCAGCCGGGTGTGCTAAAACTACAATTATACGCGAGTATGTTATGTGTGTAGGTATTATAAATTGCACATGCTTGTTGTTGGCTCGGATTTCTATGGTTGTTTTCTTATTGTTAGGGTCTTATCCAACTTTCACTGTCAATCAAAGCTGAAGAGGAGTATCAGCATGCAGCAGCAACTATACATTGTAATGTATTGTATTGTAATTGGTATTTACGTAAATTGTAATTGCACTGTATATGCATGTAGCGTATCATGTCTGTAAGCGGCACACATGATATCAACACTCGGCAGGGTTTGCATCATTACACTAGAACATAATTTAAACAAGATAGAATGCTTAATGGTACAGTTTTTGCAATAATGATGAGGTATTGTTTCATATAATTAAAAGAAACCAGCTAGCATATGGTATACACTTCCTAAGTACAATTTTATTATTGTATTATTAGCTCGATTTTTTTTTTTTAAAAAAAAAAAATGACAAACGAAGACGAAGAGAGCCGGGTAGTGACTCGTTTTTCATTTATTGTCGTCCTAAAGATCCAGACTAGAATCCATTTTTACAGATTGAAAAACTATTAAGGAATTTTATGTTTTACGTCCCTCAAAGAAGACGAAACACAGGGTAGTGAAGATGCCCTTAAATAAATTATACTTGTGGTACATTTATTGAATATAATCTATTAAGGGACCGTAGAGGAACACTTTTATACCAGTTTGGGTTGCATGGTTTCGCTGAGTTGTGAAGTGTGAATGTTTAAACACTATGTACGCTATAGTGTACATTCGTGTTGAACGGTTGTAAAGGGAAGCAATCGGCCAGTGTTGAATGAGTTGTATATGTAGGGCTGCATTTCAAAGCGTGTGAAGCGAAATTATAGCCAACCAAATAATTATAATTAATTTCAAAAATAAAGTGGTGGTTGGGGGAAATGCCAAGCCCACTAAAGCAGGCAACAAAATAAAAACAAAATCCGACGTTTCTGAGGTGCATAACTCCTTTCGTATTGTTAATGACACACACTACACACCAC
>JAGGCT020000035.1:213877-246479 GCA_017654935.2 Phymorhynchus buccinoides
CTGATGATAGATGAGATGATTATATATGACTGATATGTCTCTGTATGATTAAGTAGCATAAGTACTAGAGGAGAGAGAGAGAGAGAGAAGAGAGAGAAGAGAAGCAACGCGCACGAATCATTTTAATGTTGGAAAATAATAAGACACAATATACGCTTGTTTAATCTACCGCCAACAAACAAGCAGCCAATATTAGAGATATAAAACAAATAGATCAAAATGCACGAATGACAAATATTTATAAATACCAATTATCCCACACAGCCACACACATAAATCGATATATACACAAAAAACATAACTACACACAATCATCAGAACATACACACCACGCATGCACGCGCACAACACGCTTACGCAAACACGCACACGCACTACCACACAACGCACGCAACGCTCGCACGCACGCACGCACGCAACGCACGCACTCGCACGAATGGCACGCCACGTCACCACACCGCGCCGCCACGCCCACGCACGCACGCACGCACACGACACGCACACGCACGCACACCGCACACGCACACGCACGACACACACACAACCACACACTGTACCAAGTAGTATCGTGAAGAGGTGGAAACAACTGAAAAACAACAATTACTTAGATGCAACACAGCGACAACAAGAAGACACAACAATTATATACAAGCCATCAAACATGATTCACGAGCTCGTAACAACACACACACACACACGCACAACGAGCACAAAACGCATGCACACATGTACACATTGAAGGCACCACACACTCACAATAAAGGCCATTAATAAGTGGGACATATGGCATATACAAATTCACTAGAAAACGAGTTGGTACTACATTAGAAGAATAATTTTACTGTGCCAAAGAAGTTGCAAATTGGTTAGGAGTACTTTTTATAATTCTTTTCAAAAGTTAATAGTCTACTGGTTGTTTCAACTTCTTCATGAACTGTCCAAGATGGTTGTTGCTACAGCGAGCTCGCCAGAATAAACCAGAGAACTTGTCTCTAAATATAATCGATTCTTGGTAGTGACGGAGAATGATTTGCTGCCATGTACATGGCTCCGATCATTGACAGCAAACGTATTATAAGCGACTGTGGGGCATGTCCCGAAAAATTTGAGCAACATAAAGGAAAAGCTCACTCTCTTGCTTTGTTGGCTTAAGTTTTAATTCAAAAGGGAATATATCACAAGTCTGTAAGTAGTCAGGTCGCTGTTAAGTTTTGAAGATGTCAACATGCTTAGCTTAAATCACGTCTGTATGAAGACTTGAAAGAGTTTTAAAATTGTTATCACTAGCACCGTACGCAAAAGTTGGATGTAATAAATTAATGTGAAATTCAAATAAAAGAGTGAACAAAAAATACTACGAGATAGGAAATTTAAAAGTGGTTTATCTATAGACAAATTGATAAATCTCCCTAGACTTTGAAATCCATCACCTATTCCGCTTGAGATACCCCAACCCCTTCATCTTTCACAATCCATCCACCCATTCCTGCTTGAAGATCCCCCAACCCATTCATCTTTCAAATCCATCACCCTCATCCGAGCTTAGAGATCCACCAACCCATTCCTCTTGACATCCATCACCTCTTCTGGTTGAGAATCCCCCAACCCCACTCATCTTCAAATCCATCACCCTTCCTGCTTGAGACCCCCCAACCCATTCATCTTTCAAATCACAATTCACCCCTTCACTGCTGAGAATCCCGAACCCATTCCTCTTTGAAATCATCACCTCTTCCTGCTTGAAATCCCCCAACCCCTTCATCTTTCAATCCCTCACCCTTCCTGCTTGAGATCCCCAACCCATTCCTCTAGAAATCCATCACCAATCTTCCTGCTTGAGATCCCCAACCCCTTCATCTTTCAAATCCATCCCCTTCCTGCTTGAGACCCCCAACCCATCCCTCTTTTCGAATCCATGAGTCCCTCTTCTCGCTGAGACCCCCACCCCTTCCTCTTGGAAATCCCCCAAAAAATCACCATCTTCCTGCTTGAGATCCCACAAGCCCCTCATCTTTCAAATCCATCAACCCCTTCCTGCTTGAGATCCCCCAACCCAATTCCTCTTTGAAATCCATCACTCTCATTCCTGCTTAGAGATCCCCCACCCTTCCTCTTGAAATCCATCACCACATTCCTGCTTGAGATCCCCAACCCCTTCATCTTTCAAATCCATCACCCCTTCCTGCTTGAGATCCCCCACCCATTCCTCTTTGAAATCCATCACCTCTTCCTGCTTGAGATCCCCACCCCTACCTCTTTGAAATTCATCACCATCTTCCAGCTTGAGATCCCCAACCGCTTCCTCTTTGAAACCATCACCTCTTCCTGGTTGAAATCCCCCACCCCTTGCCATCTTTGAAATTCATCACCTCTTTCTGGTTGAGATCCCCCACCCCTTCCTCTTGAAATCCCACCCCTCCTCTTGAAATCCCCCTACCCCTTCTTACTTGAAATCCATCAACCCTTCCTCTTGAAATCCCACTATCCCTTCGTACTTGAAAATCCCCACCCCTTCCTTCTTTGAAATCCCTCACCCGCCTAATTGAAATCCCATATACCTTCCGTACTTGAAATCACCCCACCCCGTTCCTCCTTGAAAATCTCCCACCCACCTTCCCTTGAAATCCATCACCTTGCCTCTTGAAATCATCCACCCCTTCCTCCTTGAAATCCCCCACCCCTTCCTCCTTGAAATCATCCCCCTTCCTCCTTGAAATCTCCCACCCCTCCTCCTTGAAATTCCGCAACCCTATCCCGATTGAAATCCAATCACCCCTTACTTCTTGAAATCCATCACCCCTTCTCCTTGAAATCCTCACCCCTTCCTCCTTGAAATCTCCCACCCCGTCCCCTTGAAATCCACCCCCTTCCTCCTTGAAAACTCCCCGACCCTTCTTCTTTGAAATCCCTCACCCCTTCTTCTTGAAATCCCTCACCCATTCCTCCTTGAAATCCATCACCCTTCTCCTTGAAATCTCCCACCCCTTCCTCCTTGAAACCCCCACCCCTTCCTCCTTGAAATCCCACCCACCCCTTCCTCCTTGAACATCTCCCACCCTCCTCCTTGACCATCCCCCCACCCTTCTTCTTTGAAATCCCTCACCCTTCCTCCTTGAAATCCCCCACCCCTTCCTCCTTGAAATCCATCACCCCTTATCTTTGAAATCCCTCTCAACCCCTTTTCTTGAAATCCCTACCCCTTCTTTCTTGAAATCCTCACCCCCTTCATCCTTGAAATTCCATCACCCCTTCTTCTTTGAAATCCCTCACCCTTCTTCTTTGAAAATCCTCACCCTTTTCTTAGAAATCCCTCACCCTTCCTCCTTGGAAAAATCCCCACCCCTTCCTCTTGAAACCCCACCCTTCCTCCTATGAAATCTCCCACCCCTGGGCCTCCTTGAAATCCCCACCTTTCTTTGAACCCTAACACACCATTCCTCCGCTTGAAATCCCCCACGCACTTCCTCTTTGAAATACATCACCCCTTCTTCTTTGAAATCCCTTCACCCCTGCTACTTGAAATCCCCACCCCTTCTTCTTTGAAATCCCTCACCCCTTCTACTGAAATCCCCCAACCCTTCTTCTTTGAAATCCCTCAACCCCTTTCCTACTTGAAAATTCCCCCACCACTTTTCTTTGAAATCACCCCTCACCCCTTTTCTTGAAATCCCTCACTCCCTTCCTACTGAAATCCCCCACCCCTTCCTCCTGAAATCCCTCACCCCCCCGCTCCCCCCCCACCCCTTCTAATTGGAAAGTTCCCCACCCCTTCTTCTTTGAAATCCATCACCCACCTTCTATTGAAACCCTCACCCCTTCATTCTTGAAATCCCCTCACCCCTTCTTTCTTTGAAAATCCCTCACCCCTTCCTACTTGAAATCCCTCACCCCTTCCCTACTTGAAATTCCCCCCCCTTCCTCCTTGTGTAAATCCCCTCCAATCCCTTCATTTTTGAAACCCCTCACCCTTGTTCTTTGAAATCCCTCACCCCTTCCTTCTGTGAAATCCCTCACCCCTTCCTCTTTGAAATCCCTCAACCTTCCTACTTGAAATCCCCACCCCTTTCCTACTGAAAATCATCACCCCTTCCTCTTGAAATCCTAATCCCTTCTGCTTGAAATCCCTCAACCCCTTCTTCTTTGAAATCCATTCACCCACTTCCTCTTGAAATCCCTCACCCCTTCCTCATTGAAATCCCTCACCCCTTCCTCATTGAAATCCCTCACCCCTTCCTCATTGAAATCCCTCACCCCTTCCTCATTGAAATCCCTCACCCCTTCCTCATTGAAATCCCTCACCCCTTCCTCATTGAAATCCCTCACCCCTTCCTCATTGAAATCCCTCACCCCTTCCTCATTGAAATCCCTCACCCCTTCCTCATTGAAATCCCTCACCCCTTCCTCTTTGGAATCCCTCACCCCTTCCTCCTTGAAATCCCACACCCCTTCCTCCTTGAAATCCATCACCCCTTCCTACTTGAAATCCATCACCCCTTCCTCCTTGAAATCACTCACCCCTTCCTACTTGAAATCTCCCACCCCTTCCTCCTTGAAATCTCCCACCCCTTCCTCCTTGAAATCCATCACCCCATCCTCCTTGAAATCACCCCCCAGGGAAGCACCACTTGGAAATCTCCCACCACCTTCCTGCTTGGAAGGACCGCCCACCACGTCCGCCGCTGAAATCCCACACCCCTTCAGTGTCTGGAAATCCATCACCCCTTTCCGACCTTCAAGCCCCTCACACCTGCGTGTCTGGAAAGATCCACCAACCCTTCCGCGTTGAAAAGCCCCACACCCTATTCCTCCGTTGAAATCCCTCAACCCGGCCGCCTTGACCAAGCCGTCCAGCACCTTCCTGCCTGGAAAGAGAGAAAACCAGGCAGACGGTGAAAAGCCTCAAACCGGCCGCCGTTGAAAGCCATCCACCCCTTCATCCTTGATGGGAAATGCAAGCCACCCCTGCATCCGTGTGAAATCCATCAACCCTGCACTGCACTTGAAATCCAGCCACCCCTGTCCTCCGTGACAAGCAATCACCATAGTCCGCCTTGAAATGTCCATCACCCCGTATCCTGAATGAGCTCCACCAATCTTGCGTCCCGTGAAATCCAAGACAACCCGTGCCTGCTACGGGAAATCTCCCACCCCCTTCAGCACGTGCAAATCCTGTACACCCTTCCTACTTGAAATCGGATAACCCCTTCCTCCTTGAAATCCAACACCCCTTCCTCCTTGAAATGCCATTCACCCCTTCCTCCTTGAAATCCATTGAAACCCCTTCCTTCCTTGAAATCAATCATACCTCCCTCCTTGAAATCCCTGTCCCCTTCCTCTGTGCAAAGACCCTCATCCCGTTTTTTCCTCCTTGAAAGCCCTCACCCCTTCTCTCCTGTGAAGGATCCATCACACCCTTCCGCCTTTGGACCAAGCCCGCACTCCCCGTCCCTCCTTGAAAGCCATCACCTCTTCCTTTACTTGAAATCACAGCACCCCTTCCTCCATTGATAATTCCTCACACAATTTCCTCCTTGACAACACCACTCACACCTTGTTCACGTACTTGAAAATCTCCCACACCCCTTCCTCACTTGAAATCACTCACCCCTTCCTCCTTGAAATCTCCCACCCCTTCCTCCTTGAAATCCATCACCCATTCCTTCTTGAAAGCACCCTCACCCTCTGCCCTTCTTGAAAGTCTCCCACCACGTACTCCCTTTCAAAATCCACAACACACTTCCTCCTTTGAAATCACAATCACCCACTACTCCTTGGAAAATCTCCCACCCCTCACCTCTTCGAATGATCAGATAAACCACTTCTACTCCTTGCAATCCATCACCCCTTCTCACTTGAAAATCCAATACCACCCCTTCCTCCTTGAAAATCCCATCACCCACCTTCCTACTTGTCCCTTGATAATCCCTTCCTCCTTCACACCACTCACTCCTTACTGCTTGAAATCTCTCTCCACCCCTCTCCCCCTTGACAAATCCCCTCACCCCTTCATTTCTCTCTTGAAATCCCGCAACCCAGAGCCTTGCGTGGAAATCCACCGACCCCTTCCTAAGTGAAAAAAAATTACAGTTATATCTTATCGTAATCCCCCATCTCTGCGCTCCTAGAAAGTAGAATCACACCGTCGAATCTTTGGAATCCCTCACAGACGCCTGTTTGAAATCCCCTATCCCTACTTCTATGGGGTGCCTCATCGCTTCGAGCTGTGAAATCTGTCACCCCTTCCTCCTAGAAATCCCGTTCCCCTCTACTCCTTGAAATCCATCCCCTCTTTTTCCCCTCAATTCTTCACCCCTTCCTTTCCGGCATCTCTCACCTATTTCTCTTTGATGTCACATATGTCTTCTCCGGGAACCAGAGACCACACACCTGGAAGGACGTGTGAAATCCCTCACCATTACCCTGGATTGAAATATATCACACAATCCTCCTTGAAATCACTCACCCCTTCCTCCTTGAAATACCTCAAACCCGTACGTCCTTGAAAGCAATCACACCTGTCAGACTTGGAATCCTCAGAACCCAGGACCTTACGTGACAACCCCCCACCAATCGGGTTCCGTGCTTTGAACAATCCCCCAACAACCCCGGCCGTCCTTGAACGCCACCACCCCTGTCGCCGTTGATGCAAATTCATCGAAAACCCTTCCCTCCTGTGCAAACTCCAGCATAAACCTTCCTCCTTGAAATCCTCATAACACATCTCCCACGCAGGATCACTCCAGGGCAATACGCTTACGAGAAACCACTCATCCTGTCCTCCTGAAAATCTCCGCTCACACAATTCCTCCTTTTGAAATCCATCTAACCATTCCTACCTGAAATCCATCACCCCTTTCCTCCTTGCACAATACATAAACCCCTTGATACAAAAACTAAGACCACCCCTTCTTCCCCTTTTTGTCCTTCGATGCCTCCCCCATTGATCTCCCTGCTCTCTCTCTCTTCCTTGAAATCTCCCCTCTCTTCATCTCTCCCTTTTCCCACCTCTTCCTCCTTTCCTCCACTCACTTTTTCTTCCTTGAAATCTCCCCCCCTCTTCCCCCCCCCCTTCTTTCTCCCCCCGCCTTCTTGAAAGCCATCACCCCTAACTCCTTGAACTTCCACATTATATCCTCATCGTCAACCATCACCCTTCACTTGTTGAAATACATCACCCCGTACACGACCTTCGATATCACTCGCACTTAACGGAAGAATTTGAAATCGAGTCACCCCATTTCCGAATTGATAATCCCTCACCCCTTTCCTCTTGAAATCCCTCCCCCTCGCCGCACCCCCTTCCTCCATGAAATCCCTCCCCCTTCCTCTTTGGAATCCTCACCCCCTTCCTGTGTCTTTTTTTTTTTGTTTCTGAATATCCCCCAGCCCGTCCCTGTGATAATCCCTCACCCTTCCGCCTTGAACTCGCCCACCCCTTCCTCCTGACAATCCCCAACCGCTTCCTCCTTGATAATCTCCCAACCCTTCCTCCTGACAGCAATCAACCCCTTACTCCCTGAAATCCACACCCCTCCTCCTTTGAAAAAGCCATCACCCCTTCCTCCTGGAAATCCATCACCCTTCCTACTGAAATCCATCACCCCTTCCTCCTTGAAATCCCCCACCCCTTCCTTTCTTGAAATCTGTCCACACCTTCCTCCTTGAGATATCTCCCACTACCTTCACTCCTTGAAATAATCCCCTCACCTCAATCTACCATTGAAAATCACCCACCCCTTCCTTCTTGAAAATCTCCCACCCCTTCCTACTTGAAATCCCCCACCACTTCCTCTCTTGAAATCTATTAGTTTTTCCCCTACGCCCTTACTTCTTGAAATCTTCACACCCCTTCCTACTTGAGAATCCCACCACCCTTCCTCCTTGAAATCCCCCACACCTTCCTTCTGGAATTCTCCCACACCTTCCTACCTTTGAAATCCCCCACCCCTTCCTTCTGAAATCTCCCACCCCTTCCTCTTCAAATCTACCCACAACCTTCGTGACTTGAAATCTCCCACCCCTCGCTTATTCTTTAAAATCCCCCCACCCTTCCTCCTTGAAAATCCAATACACCCCTCACATCCTTGAAAATCTCCCACCCCTTCTCCTTGAAATTCCACCACCCCGTCCATACTTGAAATCCATCACCCCTTCCTCCTTATGAAATCCCCCACCCTTCCTCCTGGTGAAACCATCACCCCTTCCTCCTTAGAAACCACACCTCCTCCTTGAAATCCAATCACCCCTTCCTCCTTGAATCCATCACCCCTTCTGAGCTTGAATAGTCCCCCACCCTTTCCTCCTTGGAAATCTCCCACCCCTTTCCTCAATTGAAATCCATTAACCCCGTCCTCCTTGAAATCCATCACCCCTCCTCCTTGAAAATCCATCACCCCTTCCTCTTGAAATTCTCCCACCCTTCCTCCTTGGAAATCCAATCACCCACGTCCTCCTTGACATCCAATCACCCCTTCATATCTTTGAGAAATACCCACCCCTTCCTCCTGAATCCCTCACCCCTTCCTCCTTGAAATCCCTCACCCCTTCCTCTTGAAATCCATCACCCCTTCCTCATTGAAATCCCCCACCCCTTACTCCTTGAAATCCATCAACCCCTTCCTCCTTGAAATCCATCACCCTTCTCCTGGAAATCTCCCACCCCTTCCTCCTTGGAAATCCGCACTGCACCCATCCTCCTTGAAATCTCCCACCCCTTCCTCCTGGAAGCCCATCAGCCCTTTTCCTCCTGAAATCCATCACCCCTTCCTCTTGAAATCCCCCCATACCCAGATTCCTTCTTGAATATTACTACCCACCCCTTCCTCCTTCAAATCCCCCACCCCTTCCTCCAGAAAATCCATAACCCCTTACCTTGAAATCTCCCACCCCTTCCTCCTTGAAATCATCACTCCCTTCCTCTCTTGAAACATTCACCCTTCATGTCCTTGAAAATCCATCAATGATAGTCCTGCCTCCTGTTGAAATTCCATCACCAGTCCTCCTGAAATCCCTCACCCCTTCCTCCTTGAAAATCTCCAGTCCCTTCCTCTTGAAATCCCTCACCCCTCCTCCTTGAAATGTTGAGCTCAACCCCTTCACTCCTGAATCCAATCACCCCTCCTCTTGAAATCACCCACCCCTTCCTCCTTGCAATCCCTCCACCCCTTCCTCCTTGAAAATCTCCACCCCTTCCTACTGAAATCCCTCTACCCCATTCCTCCTTGCAAATCTCTCACCCCTTCTTCTTTGAAATCCTCACCCTTCCTCCTTGAAAATCCATCACCCCTTCATCCTTGAAATCCATCACCCCTTCCTTTCTTGAAAATCCCCCACCCTTCCTCGTTGAAATCTCCCAACCCCTTCCTCCTTGAAATCCCCCACCCCTTCCTCCTTGAAATACCCTCACACTTCCTCCTTGGAAATCCATCACCCGCTTCTCTCCTTAATCCATGACCCCTTCCCCCCTTCCTCCTTGAAATCCCATCACCCCTTCCTCCTTGAAATTCCCTCACCCTTACTCCTTGAAAATCCCTCACCCCTTCCTCCTTGAAATACTCCTTTAAATTTTTTCTTTTTCCCCCCTCTCTCCACCACTACTTCTCCTTGAAATCCTCATCCCTTCCTCCTTGAAATCCCTCCACCCCTTCCTCCTGAAATACATCACCCCCCTCCTGAAATCCCTCCACCCCTCCTCCTTGCAATCCATCACCCCTTCTCCTTGAAACTCCCACCCCTTCCTCTTGAAATGCCCTTCACCCCTTATCCTCTTGAAATCTCTCACCCGTCGTCTTTGAAATCCCTTACCCTAGTCCTCCTTGAAATCCAATCACCCCTTCCTACCCTGAAATCCACACCCCTTGTACCTTCTTGAAATCCCCCACCCCTATCCTCTTGAAATCTCCCACCCCTTCTCCTTGAAATCCCCACCCTTCCTCCACTTGCAAATCCCTGCACACCTTCCTCTTGAAATCACTCATCCCATCATCCTTGAAATCCATCACCCCTTCCCATTGAAATCCCTAATGCCTTCCTCCTTTGAAAATCCCTCAACCCCTTCACTTCCTTGAAATACATCACCCCTTCCTCCTGAAATCCCCATCCTTCCTCCTTGAAATCCCCCACCCCTTACTCCTGGAACTCCCCCACACCCTTCTACTCACTTGAAAAATCCATCACCCCTATCCCCTTGAAATCCCCCCCCCTTCAATCTTTGAAAATCAATCACCCTCTCATGAATATCCATGTCAACCTCCTCCTTGAATCCACCTACCCCTTCTCCTTGAAATCCCCCACCCCTTCCTCCTTGAAATCCCCACCCCTTCCTCCTTTGGAATATCCATACCCCCTTCCTCCTTGAAATCCCCCACCCCTACTCTTTGAAATCCTCACCCTCCTCCTTGAAATCACACATCAGTCCCTTCCTCCGTGAAATGCCAGTTACCCCTTCAGCCTCATTTGTAAATCATACACCCCTTCCCATGAAATCCCCCACCCCATTCCTCTTTGTAAATCATTCAACCTTCCTCCTGAAATCCCATACCCTTCCTCGCTTGAAATCCCCCACCCCTGTTCCTCTTGAAATCCCCACCCTCCTCCTTGAAATCCCCCCACCCCCCTTCCTCCTTGAAATCCCCCCCACCCCTTCCTCCTTTGAGAATCCCCACCCCTTCCTCCTTGAAATCCCCACCCTTCCTCCTTTTTCTTTAAATCCCCCACCCCCTTCCTCCTTGAATATCATTCCCAACACCTCTCCCCTCAACCCCCTTCTTCCACCATCCCGTCCTTTCTACAATCCACCCCCCCTCCATTCCATTCACCCCTCTCCTTCCCTATCCCCTTTCAATCTCCTCCATCTCTTCTCCCCGGAAACGCTCATCATAACCTCTATCAATTTCCACTCCCCTCTTAGGTCAATTTCAAAACGTAGCTCGAAACAGTTCCCTTAAAACTTGTTATGATTCTGCCACACATATATACCGAATCAAAACAATGTTCCAAACTGTAATATGCAAACATGACTGGTTTGTGCTATTTGCCTCCTCTTCTAGAAAGTTCACACATCTGCCATGAAACCAATTGATCACATCCATCAATGCAGCCTAAAGGTTCCTTAGGTCTGCGTGAACCAGTACAATGACAAAATAATGCTCTACCCTATGTCCTTATTTCCTCCTTTTATACTTCTTCTTCAAACAAAGTCAGAACTCTTTTCCTCTTTTTCTTGAACCATAAAGGCAATACTCTGCTTTGACATTTCTTAATCTGTCATGATGAATGACCCACTGCTTTCTTCTTGACGAATCTCAAAGAGGATGGGCGAAATGCTACCCTAACGAACAGCTCAGGCCCCTGCCGAAGTTGAGGTGAAATTCTACTCTGTCCCGATCTCGTTGCAGAGTTAATGAATGAGAACTGCATCTCCTACATGGACTTAGCCATTAGTTTGTCCCTACAGTCACCTTAGGTTTTTCTGCCGAATCTGTTGGGGACTTCAACTGACCTAGTGACTATGCTCGTTGGCAACTCGTGGCATGTCACCATGTCCGCTTCAAGCATAACGGACATATTCCATGTGGGTTTGACTTCTTCGATCAAGTCACCCGTCATAACTGCCAAGTGGAGAGTAAGCTACTTCTACTGCCCAACATCAAGCCGATTCGGAGTAAAAACCCGTTACCTGTTGATGTGGAACAGAAATAGCACCAATAAGTGAGATATGTCTTCTCGTCCAGGAATCTGACCCCTCAATTGACACAGCGGATGCATCCGGACCGTACAACACTCGATCTTTCTTTCAACTTTGACCATTCGCACGTGGAGGTGGTATGGTGTGTTAAGTTCAATTTTGCTCTCTCTACGTAGAGCTTACATAGTTCTATTGAATAGTTCTGCATCTCAAAAAGTTTCGACCCTTGATCAGTGACTAATTCTTTGGGGCAACACCTGTCTACTAAGAAAACCTGATCAAAAAGAGTTCTTGCTACCATCTCCGACTTTTATGATTGGGAAGATGCCACTGCAGACCATCAATCCATGTAGTGAAATGAACTAACAACCACTAAAAAACATAAATATTTGTGTTGTTTTTATTACCTCTGGTTATATGTCACAGGCAACGTGGCCCACAAATATATCAATGTGACATTTCTCCCTCCACCCATGGGTGCTACTGGATTGTAAATATTTGTAAATGGTGCCTGACGTTTCTGTTTATGAACGTGTTTTGGCAGGTTACACACAGTAGAGCACCCCTTCACATCTAATTCAATGTCTTTCAATCATAGTTATGCCAGAAAATTATGAGTCTTAAGGTTTTCTATTGGTACTTAGTACTCCAAAAAACCTCCAATGGTGTATCAGGGCGAGAAAACATGATCTTTTGTCCATTTCTAACGGAACAAACAATTGGATATGGCCTTGGACCTATCCATTAGTATTTAAAGAACCCCATTTCCACACCAGATTATCTTTCCACACAGCCCACGTAGTTTTGCATCAACGATTAATCATACACATGTGTTCGACTTTCACTTCCTTTCCCTGGGGCAACCACATCTCACACTGGTTAACAATACACACGGTCCAGGTACCTGTTTCTTTTCACCACACCTCAAAGAAGTAAACTTCCGCACCCAATTACTTTCTACCCTCTGCAATCTTGTGGTTCATTACATTGATATATCCCTATGATACAGACTTGCAATTGCAGGGGGAACCACAATCATCCACTCCTACTCACACACGACTCCACTGCTTATGGCTCTGACAGATATTTACATTCTCCACAGGGAGGCAGGTCCAAGCTCTTTCCTGCTTGGTTAACAATTACAATTCTCAAGTGAGTTTGGCATTTCTGGGACAAAAATCCGCATTCACAGCAATACCCCTTTGCTAGAAGTAATTTGCATATCGAACTCAGAGAGTTCTTCTATCCATCGGGCCAAACGTCCTTCAATCTCCTTAAAACGCATCAGCCAAAGTTAGGATTTTTTTGTACCGTTCAAACCAAACATTCACGGTCAACGTTCATCCCAATCGTAGCATCTCTCCAGCGGATCCAAATAGTAGGATCTCTACCCACAAACCTTCACTTCCCCGACTCGTGCTAATCCTATCTTACAACTAGAATTACCGTTCGACTACTCACACAATATTGAAAGGTTGAAATTTATGTAGCAAACCTTAATACTTCTTAGAGTTGATACAGATGATTAGGATTGAAAGCCCACCATTTTCATAACAACTCTAGATCTAGCTGGGTGATGGATTTTTTTTACAAACGCTTAGGACATTTTGATCTTATTTATGTTCTATACTTCTTCATGCGTTCCCGTGCAATATGGCATATAGTGGGGTGAGGTAAATAAACATGTGTTGCGTTTTCATTGTTTCACGTGTCATCCCCGGTACTGCAGAGGACACATACGCTGAAAAGGAAAGGACCTCGGATAGCAGAAACGGCCAAAGAAGAAAACATTAAGTTACAGAATAGAGAGAAGACGGGTAGTCGAGCAGTACAAATTTAATTCTATATGTATCTTGTTTCTTAGTATGTGTGTGCATGTGCAATGCACACCATCAAGTACTTTAACCCTTTAACCGCCAATGTCGCATTTTGTGCACCACAATGATTTAACACCCACACCATTAAAAACTCTTCAAATCAGGGTCTAGTATTCAATGAACATTGTGTTCCAGTTTGGGTAGTAAGGCTTGACCCTATTTCTAAATGTGTCACAGAAAAACCCCCACGTATATTTGCAGAGAAAATCTTTGCTGTGTAGCACAAGGTAAGTGAATGGACATTTTTGCCAAAGATGGCTGCGGTGAATAATGGAAAAAGGGATTAAAAACTTTCACTACTATATGTAGGTTACGAGAAGAAAAATAAAACCTTAGTATTCCAGAGTTGTACTTAATTTAAAAATGAAATGTAAAAATACCTACATTTGGTGTGTAACATGCGGTTTTATTTGTCAATAGTTTTAAAACTAGGTTACATTTGTGAAAACATTGGTCTATTTTTCAATCCATGACTCAATCCATAAGTTTGTGTAGACATATTTCTTCCAACAATCAAGATGAATTGAAAGCTGAACAAAACTACATATTGTCTGTTTAGGTAAAAAAACAGTATTCACAGATAGATGTAGTTGGCAAAAGCCTCAAGGCTCACGTCTGATTTTTATTACTATGGCAGAGCCATGGAGAATGTCCCATTGAACAATACCCATTGCTGTATAGAGAGATATGTTATGTAGACACATGGTCATCTTAGAGGAAAAACAGAATTAAGTTTTATTTTACTACGTAAATTAAATTATTCTATGATTTAATTACCCATATACCCCTTTCTAAAAATTTAAATTATATGTATGTCTTATAATGCGCATGTAACATAATGGAGCGCCATTTTATAATTTTGGCAAAATAGTAAATTGAAAAGCATATTGACCAAGCTTCAGAAAAAAACATAGTGAATCCAATTAAACGACGTTAGAGGGTTAAAAGTTAGCCTACAGTCTTGCCTTGTAGGTCTAATCCTCTTTTAATCCTAATTAGAAAATTAATAACTGAAAGTTGTGCGTAATTTACGTAAGGCTACATACTACCTGATCTGTGAATGTTTATAAACTGATTCGATTCTATGCGATGAAAAGTTCCACAATCATTCTTACATGTTTGTCTGTGTAAATATTTATATATTAGTCTCACTAAATATTTGATATTTTCGTTTCTTTAACCCCCCCCCCCTACCCACCTCTGCCACAAAGCAAAGGTCAAGTCACAGCCAAGCAAGCTCATCCAGTTTATCTTCACCTGTACAGTCTTTGCACATGGTGACAATCGTCTAGGCCTAACAAAGGATTCGTACGTCGGAGGCAGTGAAATCGACGAACCCTGGAATTTCCGTATATTTTTTTTCAAGACTGAAATAAATGTGGGCTAAATGTTAAGTACGTCGTCTTGATTATGAGGTAAGGCGTGATCTCTTATTATCTAGGCCTAGGCCTTGTTGCCGAAAGTGCAGTAGGCTAAGTATTGCATGCGCAGAGAAGATGTGCGAATGAACACGAACAACCGCTGTCAAACTCAAACTCAAAGGCGCAAATAAAACAAAACAACCGGGCCGTCAACGCACACACTTGGTACATCTATTTGTTACAGAAAATATAAGTTAATGACGTTAAAATGTACCTATTTGTACACACCTGAAGTGTTGTGTTTCTTTTTAAAGAGCGTTTTTTGTATATCTAATGGAGAGTCTTCTTTCCAGTATGTATCTCCTACTCGGTACAACACAACAGTTAAGTAATCTCTGCAACAAATGATTTTTTTCTTTCTTTTGTTCCTTACCGATGTATCTGACTGCTTTGATCGTCATGACTTTAAGGCTAACATCTTTAATGTTATTTTTGAGAAAACGACAACTTTAAAGTTTCAGTGGAGAGTGAGAGTCTTCTTAAGTTTGAAGAGTGTGACTGAGTCAAGGTTAAGGTTGCACAACAGTAATCTCTGCAACTAATGATTATCTTTATTTTGTTCTTTATCAATGTATCTGACTGCTTTGAATGTCGTGACTTGAAGGCTCACGTTCCCCCCCCCCCCAAAATCAAGTATCCTGCTAACTTTAACCCTCTAACGCCTTATATGTTTAGAGAAAATGACAACGTTAAGGTTTGAGTTAAGGTTAATGGTCGGGGCCACGGACGCAACACACACACACACAGAATCACACACATGACTAATCCACACACACACATCAAACACAATCACACACACACACACACTACACAACACACACATACACACACACAGACACAACACCGTGAACATGTATAGATATTATAGACTCAGTCTTTGGTGTGGACAAATAAACGACGATGAGCCAAAAAAATACAGTAGTTCACAGAATAGTGTATTGTCTGTAGAAACTATAATGTAGCTTTTTTCTTTGTGAAAAGAAGCTCTTAAATATTTCTTTTTGCATAAAAAAATATTTCAGTCAAAGAAAACTTCTTATTTCGGCTTTCCGGAGCCACCTTGCCATGCGCTGGTCTCGTGCGTTGACGTATTTATTAGCGTAATCGTCATCAAACTGAAGTATTGATGAGATATACGTCAGTCGTCCGGGCATAGATCGAAAAAAAAACAATCGAACTTTCATTGTTCTAGATTTTTTAGGAAGTTTCAAAACAACAACACATGTGCAACGTTTAACACTTACATTTTAAGTATTCGAAACAAACATATGTCATTTTCTGATGCCACTGGTCGAATGAAGTAAAAATATTGTAAGATTAAGCACTTAAATCAGCTTACAACAATACAAGCAAAAATCGCATTGCTGTTTTTGAGTCCATCATTCAGTTTGAAAACAGAAGTGCGCATGCGTTGTCATTGGCCTTGACCTTGAACTTTCACATACACGTACGTCATATCCTAAGTGGAAATCAAACGGCGAATGCGCCTCGATTTTTGACTTAACTATTTATATGACTGGAGTAACCCAAATCTTTAAAAAAAAGTTGATCAAGATTCACACCGATGATTAATCTTACTGCAAGTTATCTTTGTTAGCGCACCTCAGGCACAGCTTTTCAACAATTGATGCGCTGAGTGAAGCTTCTTGTTCTCTCTAAATCTACTTCTCTTCGACCCAACGATAGATTCACAAGCTCAACGATCTAACAAACTTGCTGGTATGTAGATTTATTCCAACCGTTGTAGCTATTTTTTTTAATTCTAAGAATCGTCTTGCTTTTTAGTGTGATAAAGGTGCATTGTCCATGCGACTACCATTTTTTGCGTGTGTTTGTCCCAAATCTCAGACAAGTTCAGAGATCAAATCGGGGGGGGGGGGGGGGGGGGGGAAAGGGAAGCTAACTTCTTTAGCATATGATCTATTGTCTATGCACATGCAGAGGCACGATAAATTCAAAAAAACCTTTCCTTACCTAATCCCAGGCTCACGAAGAGCAGAATTGACCCCTTCACGATGTGCAGAGATTTCATCTTAGCAAGGGTGTCCTTGAGCGCCATCCTCAGTCCTCCTTTTACATTTTATCTTGACAGAACAAGCAACGTTGGAAGCTCGCTACGTACAAGATGAAATGACGTACCGTTTGCGTCATCAAACACGTCATATCAGCCCATCAAGTAGACCCCCCCAAATTGGGGTTTTCATTATAGTAGGGTATTACAAATTCGTCCGCTATGCAATTTCGTCCAGTTTGCATGGTTACTCACTTTGAAACTATGTTGTATCTATTCTAAAGGATAATAAACACACATAGCTGTTGTAAAGCCTAAAAGGAATCCCAATGATAAAAAAAAGTACTATTCATTAGTTTATTCACTACAAATAAGTTTGTGTGATCAGCATGAAAAGTTGGATCTAAATCTTAGCAACTGCCCTGAAGACAGTCCACATACCATAAAACTGTAAAGCACACAGAAACAGGTGCCTAAAAACAAATGTGTTAATATTCCTTTTGTTTTCACAACATGGTTTATTTTATCATGCGATTGTATTTTATAATTAGTATTTGTTAATAGGCAATTTTATTATTATAAATTTAGATTGTTTTTTTTATTTAATTTTTTAGTGTATTTATGCTCAAAGTCATCTGGACGAATTTGTAAGATAAAAATTTCCAAGCAAATCCCCAATTGGCAATTTATTCCAATGCAGTTTCTGCAGTATCCTAGTCGTTTAAAAAAATTGAGAACTTTTCCCTGTTATTTGCAGTACTCCAGGATCGTTCCACCACCATCTTTATATTTATTAATGCACCATATGTGCCTGTTCCAGGCTTGAGTACGCTAAAACAAAACTCTTTTATGATGTCTCACTACTGAGGGGCTTACAGGTGCCACAGTGGATATTTGACACTCTTGATAAAATGTACTGGAGGCCTCTTCTTTTGTTTTCCCGTCACGCACAACATTATCTTAATGAAAAAGAGAAGAAAATAAACACATATTCAGCTATTCTATTAATTTATTTCAAACTACAAGTCACTGTGCTTTGCTCTTTGTCCTTGGACAAAATTGCATGTCATGCCTGGACTAAATTGCATGGGGTATGGACGAAATTGTTATAAGGCACATGACTTTGCTTGCAGCCTTTTTCTGGTGAATATTCATGAGAAAACCGTAAACAGTTTCGTTAAACCGCTTTCTGACTGATTGATTATATTAATGGATTGAATATATGACACAGATGCTGCATCTACAAGCCAGAATGTGTCGAAAAATACGATATCTGTCCTAAATGGCCGAATATGTAACAGTCTACCCTACCATCGGGGTGGGGGGGGGGGGGGGGGGGGGTCGTCCACGATCCTTTCGCTAAATCTACATAAAATAAATAGCATAAATATTGAGAATCAATGCATCATGACTGTGTATTTTTTAATTTCTTAATCTCACTAGAAAAAGTAAAAACATTTAAGCGGTTGGAAGATATTCAAAAACGTGATTGAAATAAGGGACTCATTTGTATTCTGGGAAAGAAAATCACCATTCACTGCTATCGTGACGTAATAAATAAATATGTCACTTGATAATCCAATAGAACTAACGAGCAGGAGTGATTGAATAGGCCATTTTCGGAAATAACTCTTCCTGGCTTATTTGGCGTTGGTAAGAGTGATCTCCCTCGAAGTTCATAACACTTTCCTTCATATTGTTACTTGCACACAAGACACTTACTTACTTGCAGAGCTGAGAGGAGACGTTGTGTTGTGTGTGTGTGTGTGTGTGTGTTGTGTATGTGTGTGTGTGTGCGCGCGCGTGTGCGTGTGGCAGGTTGCGTGTGTGTGAACGGTGTCGTTGATGCGTGTGTGTGCGTGTGTGTGTGTGCGTGGCGTGCGTGCGCACGCGCGCGCGCGTGTGTGTTTGTGCTTGTGTGTGTGTGTATGTGTGCTTGAAATGTAGACAACTATTATGCACAACAAAATTACACACAACACTCTCTCTCTCTCTCTCTCATCTCGTCTCTCTCTCGTCATCTCTCGTCTCATAAGATCTCATCTCAATCTCTCTCTCTACCCTTCTCTCTCGTCTCTCTCTCTCTCGTGTGTGTGATCGGGTACCTGATTTGGCAACTGATAGGTCTACAGATGGGAGATTAGCAGACGCACACAGCGCGGATGAATTAAAAGCAGATAGTTTGGAAATGGCTAGACAACAAGAACAAAAACAACATCAACAACAACAAGGTTCTGGCCTGACGTCTGAGTTTCTGCACGCTATGCTTAGACCGGGTCGAAAAATTAATGCTAGGAACAATCACATGAAATTGGCAGAACAAACGCGTGATCAAACACGGAAGATTGTGTGACGCGAAGAAGTCTGGAGACAGGACAACCCATAAAGTGAAAGTGATAAATCCAGAGACTAGCCGGTGACACTCTCGGCACATTTCTCGTGAGTAGGTGCGTACGCCTTCTCCCAGCCCTCTCCCCCAATTGCCCCCCCTGTTGCCACATAAGTGGCAGTAATCTTCCTTAGACGATCTACCGCGATATGGACTCCATGCGCGAAGAACATTGTTGTAATGATTGTTGTATGTTCGTTTCGATTCGATGCTGGCCCCCTACCCCCCTTCTCCCAATTGTGTCTAGAGGTTGTAAGCCTGACGCAATAAACCATATTAAATAATCAGACACACAACAAAATTCTCTCTCTATGGCTCTCTCTGTCCTCTCTCTCTCTCTCGTCAATCATGTCTCTTCTCATCTCTCTCTCCATCTCATGTCATCTCTCTCTCTCAGACAACCTTCCGTCTCTCTCTCTCTCTCTCTCTCTCCTCTCGATCTTCTTCTCTCTCTCTCTCTCAATTGTTCAAATAACTTGAATAAGAGGTTTGTGCTGTGTTTATGGTGTGTGTGTGTGTGTGTGGTGTGTGTGCGTGTAGTGCAGTGCGTGCGTGCGTGCGTGCGTGCAGTGCGTGCGCGTTGTGTGTGTGTGTGGTGTGTGTTATCTAAAGGAAATTCGCTCACAACAAATTAAAAAGGAAAACAGCTCAAATTTTTTTTTTACTGCACTACAAAAAAACCGAAAACACTTCAACCACAATGAGTGACCTTTCACCCACCCACCCCATCCAAAATGGCTACTCTCTCCGCCAAGGAGTAATCGGCGTTTTGACGGTTTAATTTATAGGAAACCAGAGCAAACATGTGAGTGTTGCCAATCACTGGAATTGTTTATCATCTAACATGAAATGTGCACCTAATACTAATACATTCAAGAACATTTTTGATACAAGTCCAAGATTCAAAGATCTTTTTGTGTGATTTTAATTAATGGTTGGCATTAAACATTATTATTTATAGGCGTGCAGCCAGACAAAATAAAATTAATAAAAAATACTCTTTCAAAGAGACGTTATATAGGCTGCAAGGCATACGGCTATGAAAGCCTGTCCCTGTATACCTACCTAACCACAGGACATTATATAATAGCCCTTACTTGCTGTGTGTTTAGTTCATGTAATACTACTGTTCATTTTCTTTGTTTGGGTGACATTTGAAAGCTCTCCAATGATTATATTTGTGTCAATCAGTGTCAAAGTAAATAAAGCAATTTAGTGAATGGCACTACTCTCTGTGAGGTGCTACATTCACGTATTTTTGGCCTCTAAACAGTACATGACACCATAAAAATTAATTTCGTTGGACCATAAGTTTAAGCCTTTGCTATATCAATAGATTTTTTTAATGTATGTTCTCATTCTAAAGCCAGTTCAATCCAAACAAAAATAAAAGGCCATACGACAAACATGACAAAAAATGGATTTGGTCTAGATGGTACTAGTATCTTAATGTATTTTGTTTTCATTTTGATAGTGCATTGGTCCTTATATTTTTCCTCAACGCCAGCCTGTTCCCTGTCCTCAAATCCCTTCTTGGGACGAGAGGGAGAGTGGGGATGTACCCTGGGCAAGTCATTCTCCACTATAAACAAATTCTAGCCCAGCCCGCCGGAATAGCATCTGCCCCCTCTGCTATCTATCTGGCAGTCATTGTCAGAAACGTCGACAGACTAGCATACATAACGCAACTATTTACATCAGCTACGAACATCAGACCGCCAGAAAATGTGATGTGATTCTGTGGATTGGTCCACAATACATTGCCCAGGTTTAATGGAATGTTTTTTGTTTGTTTGTTTGCTTTGTTTTATTTTGTTTTAATGAGGTTTTAACCTTCCATGCATCAATTTTCATCGTTATAGCTCAGCTGTTTATATCAGTTTCGAATGACAGGTCGCCATAACAAATGAAGTGACTATGCTCAGTGTTTCACAGTGAGGCTTTAGCCACCATGTATTTCATCGTCATAACTCAGCTGTTAATATCAGTTTTGGAATGACAGGTCGCCATAACAAATGAAGTGATTATGTTCAGTGGTTCACAGTGCACAGCTGTTTCGGGAGGAGCATTTAGTTTATCTATATTTTCAGAAGTTTTTTCAAGCCAACTTTACTTTACCATAAGTAGCAATCAAGAATATGTGACCAAATTGTATGTTGTATTCAGTGGAAATTGCTAGATTTTCAATCATGGGCAATGCTATTTCTACTGAGTGAATTATTTAAGAACATTTTCTACTAAATAATTTGTTTCATGACACTGCTCAACAAAAAACATAAAATACAATTAATCTGATGGAATAAATATATTTAAAATACTATGTAGAACATACAGCCAAAATATTTAAAAGTGAGATGCTTTGGTGCTTTTTTTTTTATCTAAGATTTCTAGATTCAGCATTTTAACTAAATAGCTTGACTTTGTGTGTGCATAACTGCTGTGAGTGAGGCTTTATCCGTCCATGCATTTCATCATTATAACTCAGCTGTGATACAGTTGATAAACACTGCCATAAAATTGGAATGACTCCTATTCTGTGGTCAGAAAAACACATTTCCAGGTTTATTGGAATGTTTTCTGTTTTAGTGGTGCAGTAACCTTCCATCACATTTTTTCATTTGTGCTTACCTATTTAAATAATTTTTGAGGAACAGGTCGCCATAAAAAATAATTTGAAGGACATTCCGTTCAGTGGTTCATATTGTAATTTACGCTGTACTGTATGTGACGATAGGGATGGGATTTACCGCAAGGTTGTGACATCGTTGACATAATTTATTTACGTCCATTTGAATTATCATGGCAGAGTTAGCTTTGGCATTCCTGGGAACCGCACATTTTGTTATTGCCTCTCGGAACTCTGAAAGATCTCAGGCGAGCATAGTCGGAAGGTTGGCTGGTTGTTCCCTTTTCCCTTTCTTTAGTTCTGGAGTTCATCCTGGTCTATAATGGAATCAATCATAGGCTGTTCTCTCAGCAGTTCCTCTAGACTAGTCGTTGGCTGTTGCTATCATAACAGTAGTAATAGTTGAAGTTGCTAGTCTTGGTGTCGCTATGCGTTCTTCGTTAGTGTAGTTGGCTACATAGAATAGTTCTCGATTCCTTGTCTGTTGTTATGATGTAGTTCCGTTGCCTCGTGAAGTATTTTATTCTATTCTCTGTCTCTTTTAGCTCCTTCTATCTTGTGTAGGTTCCCCTACTGATCGCCTCTTCACAGCTTAGGGAATTCACATAGACAGAGTACAGGTTTGGTTATCATGACAGATGAAAGCCTTGCGACCGTTGTGCCTGACTGTGTGAGGCCCTGGGAGGTGATGTTCAGCCTTGGGGGTGTACCTTACAATATGCACACGGCGTGCCCGGACTTTATTGAATGCTCCTTGGGTGATAACCTAACCCTTCTTCAATTCCATTGTGTCTCAATGGGGAACATATCGCGTACAAGATGCAACTGTAAGGCGAAAGACGTCACACTTCAAAGGAGAAGCAAAAAACTGATGAATTTCGGCACTTCAGTCAAATGAGCGTCAGAGTTTTTCATACAGCTTTATTAGAGCCATCAAATAACCTTTGTCACTTCAGTTTTTCAAATATTATTTACGTAATATTGAAATAAGAAATTGTGCCCCCAATCATGGTTTAGACTAAGAAAATTATTTTTAGTTCCCAAATAAAAGCTGAAAGCATTGTTGAGAATTAAATACCTTGACATCAATACGCCTCCAATATATTTTTTAGATGCAAAATAAGGGAGAAATGTCAAAGCATTTGTGATTTGAACTCAATGAATGTTGATATCTTATTCTCTGTATATGCAAAAGATCCAAATCTTCTGAAATTATGACATCGAAAAGGCAAAATTATGTCAAATGACAGACAATGTCTTTGTGAAGCTTTGAAGCAAGTGCGTGAAGTTCAACAAGTTATTTTGATCACAGCGTCTTTATCTGGAATTGCGGTTAATGAATTAGGTGGGTGATGTGCCGTGAATTGTACTATGCATAAACAAAAACAAATATCAAAATCAAATAAGAATTGAGTTATGTCTGTATTGCAGGCAGCGGCTATAAGATAATACACTACGGAGTTTAAAGTAAGTGTGGCAGCAGTTCACCGTCATTTCCCAGAGAGGACAAACATAGAAAAAAAATCTATCCATAGAAACAACAGATTCTAGCTCAGCGTCAGAAATTATTTTTCTTCGTCTGAGAACTGAGTATCTTACAGAGCATAATTATATTGATATTTACTATGTTAACGCCTTTGCCAAGACTTTGTCCCCAAAGGCCAGGTAGGGTGGAATCCTCCCATGTTTGCTATAGGGAAAATTAAGCCCTCTAAGTATTGTCATATGATCAAAATTGAACGTTAACCGGATGTGTGAACTGATGCTAATTCCTTTTTATGTGTAGTTAATTTTACCAATCTCTCTCTCTCTCTCTCTCTCTTCTCTCTCTCTCTCTTCGTCCTCTCTCTCTCTCTCTCTCTATCCACACACACACACACACACACACTCCACACACACCGAAGCGAAAAACGGAAAACAAAACAAAATCAAAGAAAAGTAAAAATTATTATTTTTCCCTTGTAAATTTCCAGGGGAAAGTTATACTTTTTTAAGCTGTGTATGGCTATAATACAACAATCAGTTGTATAATACTTGCAATGCTAGTCAAATAATGAATGGTGTCCCCAAAGATAGTATAGATATAAATTGCAAGCAAAACTTCAAATCATCAATGAGAGGAAAAAAAACGACTTTTAACATAATGAGCCAGGAAACTTGGATTGTAAAAGAGAATTATATAAAAATGTAAGCAGATTTTCTTCTAGCATTTAAGATGAAAAGCGTTGAGACAATTAGTGTAAAGGATCGTCATCAAAAGCGTAGGAATCTTTATTGCAAAATATAGTTGGTGTATAATATTTAAAATATATATATATAGAATTACGTGACACATCATCACAAAAGAGACATTAATAGTCAAAAATGACCGTACAGTGAAATCTTTAGACGACCCTCTTTCTAATCAAAAAGCAAGTTATAAAGCCTAGAGGTATAGACACACTAGCCTGAGAAGGGTTTTTTTGAGTCCCATATGTGCCTACCGGGTCGAGAGGACGTTAAAACAACTTTTCAAGTTTGTTTTACGTCCTCCCGGCCTAAGCCATGTGGGCATGTCTTTTGATAAGTATAGTAGCACTAGGCCTACAGTAAGGCCTACTTCTATATCCCGGGTCCGAAACCCCGGATCGGTAAATTTTTTGTACATACATATTCAACGTTATTTATTTCGAAACAAACTTCACATGCATTTTACCATTGTTATAATGTCGTAGAATAGTAAAAGAATCAAATTTTCGAAATAGCATTTCTCCAATTTTAATTGACCTTATTGATATTTTATAGTTTTAACAATAAAGATATATTTTAAATTGTAGTCCTGAAAATTTTAATCATAGCTCTTGGGGGCCATCACTTGACCATGTTATATTCTTCTAAAAAATCTTTTTACATATAATCACCTTCTGGGATTAACTGTAGTTTTGGTACGTGGGAGCTCGGAATCATACAAAGTAATAGTGAAAGATAATTTAGCACCCCCCCCCCTCCAGCCCCCCCCCCCCCCCCCCATTCCTTCAATATAGGTATGCAAAGTAAACCCCATGGTCCGAAAAGGCCGAAGATGGCTAACATCTATTAAAAACAAAAACAAAACAAAATCCGTGATTTTGAACGTGACGGGGTGGGTCTTTAAGCTTTCTCATCGTAGGACACAGACCACATTCCGCCAGACATACCCATAACCCTCCGCTATCATCACTTTTATTACTGCCCTGCTTTGTCCCCCCTCCCCCCCCACCCCCCCCCCCCCACCCCTCCCCAGTCTTTGCTTTATCACAACACTTCTCTCTCATGCTTTCCCGTTCACTCCACACCCACCCCCTCCACAAACTTCTACCAACACCCCCGTCTTACCGGACATTTCGACACCACCACTGGGCGGGCGCGAGTGGTCTGGATCACTAAAACCAAAAACCCTACGTCCATGCAGCAGTTTAGGCCCTTAGCAGTAGAATCGATCCCCTTTTTCAGTCTTTTTCTGAGGTGCCAGAATGATCAATAATGATCGTGGCCTCAAAGAGAAGAAGACCACTGCCCAATCCACCCCCACCCCACCCCTAATCTCGTACTGCTCCTTCGATTGTTTTAATGTACTGGGCTACATTTATTTTAGTTTGTTCTACACCATCACTGCACGTGTTCTGCCCCATGCCCTCCATCTACTGAACTTTACTCATTATTTCTTTTAACACTCCTTCTCTAACCCTACATCAGTCAAACTTTCTTTTCTTCTCTATTTAATCTAATTCAGATAGATGAGATCCCATCCATCCATCAACTAACATTCCCCTCAAGTTCAAGTCCTCTTTCTCCTTCTCTCCCACAATCCATCCTCCTCTCTCTCTTCCCATTCCCCTCTCTCTTTTTCCACCCCCCCCCTCCCTCTCTCCACTCTCTCTCCCCCTCTCTCTTTCTCCCTCATCTCCTCTCTTTCACCTCTCTCTCTCTTATCCCCCTCAGACTCTTCCTCCCTCTCTTCTTTCTTCCTCTCTCCACTCTCTTTCTAACAACACACCCGAGCTCTCGAATATGACTGCTCTCCGACCCACTCTCAGACCTCTCTTCCCCTATCTCTCCCACACTCTATTCTGCACCATACTCACGAAATCATGGCACAGCACCATCTTCTCGCTCTCTATCTTTCTCCCTCTCTGATCTTCATAGATGCTCTACAGCTACATCCACTCTGTTATCTGGCCAAGAACGCCATATATCTGTCTCTCCCTCTCTACCTCTTTCTCCTCCTCTCTCTCTCCATCACTCTCTCCCCTCTCTCTTCTCCCTCTGTCTTCTTTAGTGCCATCTCTCCCACTTCCTTTCTTCTCCCCCCATACTTCTGTCTCCCCCTATATATCTCCTCTCTCTCTTCCCCTCTATGTTCTCCTCTCTCGATTAGCTTCTCTAGTCTCTTTCTCCTCTGCTCTTTCTCCCCCTTCTCTTTCTCGCCCTCCACACAGAGAGCTTCCCCATCTTCCACCTCTTCTCTTTTCCGGTGCTCATCTCTTTCCCTCCTCTCTCTCACACCTCTCTCTCTCTTTCTCTAGCGCTCTCTCTTTCCCTACATTCTGTTCTCCCCTCGTCCCTCTCTCTCTCCCCCTCTCTATTCCCTTCCTCTTCCCCTCTCCTCTTCTCCCCTCTCTCTCTCCCATCTCTCTCTTCCCCTCTCTTCCCCCTTCTTCTTTTTCTCCCCTCTCTTCTATCACCCATCTCCGGTCTTCTCCCCCTCTTCTTTCCCCCTCTCTACATGAATATCTTTACAACCCTCCCCCTCTCTTCTTTCTCCCCCTCTCTCTCTCCATTAGTCTCTCCCCCTCTCTCTTTCTCCCTCTCTCTCATTATGCCTCTCTCTAGTCTCTTTCTCATCCCTCTCTTTCTTTCTCCCCTCTCTCTTTTCTCCCCCTCTCTCTCTCCATCACTCTCTTCCCCCTCTCTTCCCCCTCTCTCTCTTTCTCACTCTCTCCCTTTCTCCTCTCTCTCTCTTTCTCACTCTTCTCTCTTTCTCCCTCCCTCTCTCTTTCCCCCCTCTCTCTCTCTTTCTCCCCTCTCTCTCTCCATCCTCTACTTCCCCCTCTCTTTCCCCTCTCTCTCTTCCCCCCTCTCTCTCTTTCTCCCCCTCTCTCTATCCATCTCTCTCTTCCCCCTCCTCTTCCCCCCCTTTCCTCTCTTCTCCCCTCTCTCTCTCATCTCTCTCTCTTCCCCCCTCTCTTTCCCCCTCTCTCTCTTTCTCCCTCTCTATCTCTCTCCCCTCTCTCTCTTTCTCCACCTCTCTCTCCTTTCTCTCCCTCTCTCTCTCCATCCCTCTCTCTTCCCCCTCTCGTCTTTCTCCCCCTCTCTCTCTCAATCTCCTCTTCCCCCTCTTTTCCCCCCCTCTCCCTCCTTTCCCCCTATCGCTCTTTCTCCATCTCGCTCTCGTCTCCTCTATCCCTTCCGTCTTCAAACCTTCTCTTGCGGTTTGAAGACTCCCCACTCCCTCCTACATCACCATCTCATTTTAAAGATTATTAATTACGTTTATATTATATTTTTTCACATTGTTTTGGTTTCTTCACCCACCCACCCTCTCTCTTCTCTCTCTTTCTTCTTCTCTCCTCTCCTCTATTTCTTAGTTTCCTCTCATCCTCTCCCTCACACACACTCTTCTCGTCTTTTCTACTCTCTTCCACTGCCGCCACTCCATCTCCCCCTCTTTCTCTTTTCTCCCCATAAACTCTCCCTTTCTGTCTTAATCTCCCCTCTGATTAACTTCATCGTCTCATTTTTGAAATTATGATCATTAGTTGGTCTAACTATTTTTAAAAATTTTTTATTATTTTTTCATTTTTGTTTTTGTGATTTCTTCAACTAATCTCTCTCTTTTCTCACTCTCTCTCTCTCTCTCTCTTCCTCTCTCTCTCTCTCTCTCGCTCCTCTCTCTCATTGCTCTTCTCTCTCTCTCTCTCCACTCTCCATTCTCTCCATCTCTCTCTTTCTCTCAACAGCTCTCCCTTTCGTCTTTATCTCCCTCTGATTTAACTTCACCGTTCATTTTTATTATTATCATTTACTTTTTCTATTTTATTTTTAAAACTGTTCTTTGTTTTGTTTTGTTATTTTGCACTTCTCTCTCTCTTTCACCCCTCTCTCTCTCTCCTTCTCTCTCTCTGTCTCTCACTCTCCATCTCTCCCTCTCTCTCTTTCTCTCACAGCTATTCCCCTTTCTGTCTTAAATCACCCTCTGATTTAACTTCACCGTCTATTTTAAAATATTATTATCATTTACTTTTTCTATTATTATTTTTAAACTGTTTTTTCTTTTCTTTGTTTCTTTTTTGGTGTGCTATTTCTTCACTTCTCTCTCTCTCTCTCTCTCTCTCTCTCTCACTCACTCCTCTCTCATCCACTCACTCTCTCTCTCTCACTCCACTCTCTCTCTCATTCTCTGTCTCTTTCTCACCTCTCTTCTTCCTTTTCCGTTCTCACTCTCACATTCGCTCTCTTTCTCTCAACAGCTCTCCCTTTCCGTCTCATCTCCCTATGATTTTACCTCACCGTCTCGGATTTTATTGTATCTGATTTTACGTTTCAATTTTATAATTGTTTTGTCTGTTCTTTTTTTCCACCATCCTCTCTCTCTCGCTCTCTCTCTCTCTCTCTCTCTCTCTCTCTCTCTCACACCTCTCCTTTTCTCTCGCACTTTTTTCCCCTCTCTGTCTTGTCTACCCGTAGCTCTTCTTTCTTTCTTAACCCGCCACCCTGCTTTCATCTCACTTTCTTATTTTTTTAAAATATTATTTACATTATTTCAAATTGTTTTCATGTGTTTGTTATTTGTTATCCCCCCCCCCCCCTCCACCCCCCACTTGTTTTACGTGCGTGAAGGATCGGAGTGTGTATGTTTGTGCAGTGTGGTGTGTGTGTAGTGTGGTGGTGTGTGTGTGTATATGTGTGTGTGTGGTGTCCGTGTCTGTGTGGTGCTGTTCTCTGTGTGTGTGTGGGTGTGTGTGTGGTGTGTGTGTGTGTGGTGTTGCTGTGGTGATGGTGTGTGTGTGTGTGCATACCAAATTAGTATTTTCATAATAATCTATCTTCACCCTATGCGTTATATTCACAACACCCTCACTCCATAACCATGTGTGTGTGTGTGTGTGTGTGTGTGTGTGTGTGTGTGTGTGTGTGATGTGTGTGTGTGTGTGTGTATGTGTGTGGTGTGGTGGTGTGTGTGTGTGGGTGTTGTACACAAAAACGAGTATTTTCCATAATAATCTATCAAACACCCTACATTTGTATTTTCACAAGCACCCCCCCCTCCCCCTCCCCTCCCGACTTGAGGCTGTTTGCTAGTCAGAAACCGAGTGGATTCCACAGTCCCCCCCCCCCCCCCCGGAGGAGGCCGCACCCGACGTGGATTCCACAGACTGGAGGAGGCCTCAGAGGTTAATCATGGCTGAGACGCTTCAGTCCCCAATACTCTTCTTCGAGCACTGGACGGTGCCTGGTCCGTCGGACCTCTACCAATCAGAACAATTCAAATCCATATTGTATTTCATGTTCATTCTCTGAGCTCTAAACAATCAGACAATTCAAATCCATTGCATTCAGTCTTCTCGAGCTCTGCCAATCAGATCACTTCAAACACATTGATTTCAGTCTTCTCGACCTCTGCTCAATCAGAAACCAATACACAAATCAGCATTGTATTTCAGTCTTTCTCGAGCCTCTACCATTAACCAAAACAAATGCACATTGTATTGGAAACATTCTGTGTGCTCTACGAATCAACAAAGCCAAATGACATTGTATTCAGTCATTCTTTGAGATCCCTTATACATTAAACCAATTCAAAACTCATTCAGTCATGTAGTCTGAATGATCAGGGATTGGAGGATTAACTCATCAAAGTCGTTTCCCACCCATATATGTGCTGAATTAATACACAGCTGCAGTTTGACGAATTTGCTTCAAGGGAAGTAAACTTGTATGCACACCATAATTTGGTCACTACTAAACTAGCTTCGCTCCCATATAGCACATTTTGCCTCTGATTTGCGTTGTAGTGGTGTGTAGTGAGTAAACCAAGGCTGTAAAGAGTTTACTTATAAAGTCTAATATAACAAGTTGATCTACCACTTCCAATGTCTAAACCTGAAGTGAAACCCGTAATCTTCTTTCATTTCTCTTTGTTTCTGTGTGTTTTGTTTGTGTGTATGGCTGGAGTGAAATTGTGAGTTTTCTGATAATTCAAAATCACTGCGATCGCGAAGACTTAAGGGCAAACGAATAATAAACCAATGCAGCGATAGTCATATAGCTGAAATACACAAGTACCCTTGATATTTCACCCTACATGAATTAGGTATGGAGGACAAAGACCAGCAAGACTTGCGTGCCCTGCTCTCACCCCCCCCCCGGTGACCTCAGTTTTGATACTAATCCAGTCTATGCGGTTGGTGCGTTTGGTGAAAGTCATGGGGGTCAGTATGTTCTGGGGAGCAGTCGGTGGATGGACGTGGTGGTGCTCTCGGAGAGGAACCTCACTCACGCTGGCTTCACGACTAAGACATTATGTCGGCAGTAGGGGGGTGAGTAGGTGGTGTCCTGCGTATGTAGCTCAGAAACAGGCTCATTGAACCCCACCGATGTGACCTAGCAGCAGTGCAGTGTTTTCCTCAGGTGGTGCCTCCCGACGACATGATATAGATCGCGACAAACCAAGATATGGCGAGTGTTCGTATAGAGCTCATAACCATTCTCAAAAAGACATCCCTCCCTAAAAGTCTCACATTTAGTTTTAACCGCTGTAGGAGTCGTTCATCATACTGGCCCTCAGTTCCTATTTATGCTTCAGCTACATCTCTGGACACCAATGCGAAGCAAAGACGAAACCAAGAGGCAAAGCCATCAAGGCTCACTCGGGGGTTGGGTGGGTTGGGGGGGGGGTGGTTAAGTACAATTTGCCAGCAAATAATGACTTTCGAGAATGAGGGTGTAAACATGAGGTTGGTGGCTGGTTAAGTACAAAGATTGCCAAAAAAAGAATTTGAGATTGAGGGTCGAAAAATACGGGGGTGCTTAATGCACAATGGTTGCCAACAATAATGACTTTGAGATTTAGGGTCGTAAACATGATGGGGGTGTTCAACGTACAAGATGCCAACAAATGACTTTGAGATGAAGGGTAGTAAAACGTGGGGAGGTATTTCAAAGTTACAAGATTGTGAAAATTCAACAACTTGATATGGAGGGTCGTAAACATGAGGGGGTGTTTAAAGTACAAAATGAAACTATCGTTGCCGAGAATCGAACTGGAACCATGGCATGAGAGACAGGACGCTCTACCAATGAGCGATCGAGCTTTCAGGGTTGATGAGTTTCCTAACCATTGTTGCCTGTGAACCCACTAATTTAAAATGTTATCTGTTTGTGATTTTTTACAGTGTTGTTTTAAGTATTATTATTCAAAAATTATTATTGTTCGAAAGCTTGCACACATAAAATATCTATGTCTATTTGTGTGAAAAGTTTGAACCAATGTACGCCGTCTATTTCCCGAGAAAATGCCAACTTTAACGTTGGAGATTAGACACGGACGCAACACACACGCACACGCCACGCACACAAGCAACACACACACACAAACCGACAGAACTATCATATATAGACTCACAAAAGGCCTTTGCATGGAGGCTGAGGCAAGTTAAAGGCACAGACAATGTAGGAGAACAAAAGTGGACACAAGGGGGAATACTCTCTTTCATAAAGTAACTCCCAACCACCAAAGTTGATTACGATACCAATCAGCGCTAGCTATAATGCGTGGGTCAGAAACACAACAGTGAGATGAACAACGACCTGGCTCAAGGCTTCTCTGGTTTGAAAACAATGGAAACGCACGCTGCTGGTAACATTTTCGTTCAACACAAGAATAATAATAATATAAAAAATCGAGGCAATGTTGCCTTTCAGAGAAACATGGGAAGTTGCCACCTACTAACCTCCCTCTACCTGTCTGTGATGTTTTGCTGTGGCAATACGACACGTATTGGAAAGATTGTATGCACTAAAAAACATTCTCCCCAAATTTAGATAACGTTCGTAGATAGAGTTTCAACATACTTTTACAGTCAATTATTTTCTTTTTTTTTAAAGTGAAACCGGTAGCGGTTCAAAAATCCCAAGTGTGCGTGCTACAAGATATATCTACTTGGCCAGTAGTTCCCATTTTAGCTCCTGGGTGCTACCATTTTCTGGAAATCCAAGCATCTCACGGCACTTCATAGGGGTGGCAGCATAGTCTCCCACTGCATATACTCAGGAACTAACAACAAACACTAAGAAAGTCTGGCAAAAGAAAAATAATGTTAAGTTTACATAAGTTGTTTGCGGCTTGTGTTTTGAATGGTATATAGTTTAATGGCAGGAACACATTAGATGGAAGGTAAGCATCGTAAACCCATAAGCAGGAAATTTATCACAGGTTAGCGGGATCGACGACACACACGCCGACATGTTCACACACACAGCACACACATACACACACACACACCAACACCACGCAGCGCGGCGCGCACACTACATATGATGGCTTGGAGTCAAAAAGGACTATCTGTAGATAA
>JAGGCT020000035.1:265670-285137 GCA_017654935.2 Phymorhynchus buccinoides
GGAGAGAGAGAGAGAGAGAGAGAGAGAGAGAGAGAGAAGACGGCAGAAGAGAGAGAAGATCGAGAGATAGAGAGAGAGAGAGAGAGAGAGAGAGAGAGGGAGAGACTCAGAGAGAGAGAGAGAGAGAGAGAGAGAGAGAGAGCCACACAGTGATACACAGTGACAGACACAACACCGTTGACACACATAGGACAGACACAACCCACATACAACCACTACATATATACTAAGGTACACGATACCGAGAAGAGAGAGAGAGAGAGAGAGAGAGGAGAGTGCGAGAGTGTAGAAAGGGGGAGAGTGAGAGAGTGAGTGAGTGCAGTGAGGTGAGTGAGTGAGGTGAGTGAGTGAGTGAGTGAGTGAGTGAGTGAGTGAAGAGGAGTGTGTACACACACGAGAGAGACAGAGAAGGAGAGAAGAGAGAGAGAGAGAGAGAGAGAGAGAGAAGAGAGAGGAGAGAGTCGCAGTACGTTTTTTTTTAAAAACTTCGAGGACTAATAAGACTACGTGGACTGCATTTTACAGTCCTGTTTCGATTAGCTGCCTCAGCCCATTTACCACAAGAGGAAGCAAGCAGGAGCACAAGAGCAGTATTGACCTACAAACACAGTGTGGAAAAGAGAGGCTCATATAGCATAAGTGCCTGTCACACTTACTGTCGCATGCTGTCCCCTATATTTTGTATATGTTACGCCCAATCCGTGCAATTGCCTATTTCATGAAATGGGCAAAATGGTTTGCCCAATTTAATTAAACTGGACAATGTATATCACATTTTTGAATCCCCTATTCACACAGGTATTGATTCAGATTGATTCAATGGTATCGCACTTTTCTACGTTGTATTTGCACCCCTATGCTGCCCCCCAACTCGACCAGAAGCTATAAAAAACTCCGGGGCATGTTTCCTGAGGACACATGTTGAATCCACAACGTTTTTATCAAATTAAATCTGAATAAAATAATTTGTAAAATAAACTCATCTACAGATGAGAGTTTCTCATTATCGTTTGAACCAAATTTTATCGATGTGTGGTAATGAACAAAACACTATTTTTCACCCAATTTTCATATCGCTTTTCCTCAATTTTCAAAAAGAATTATAAAAAATTAGCTATTTTCTGCAGAACCGGGCAAACCATTGTTTTTCCCATTTCATATGGGATGGGCGTAACATGTACACACCTGTTATTTGAGTTTTAAATTAAACGTTTTGTTATCCAAATGCCATGTGTTGAACATCCGTATCAAAACCAGTTACTGTGTGAAAAATTTTTTTGATTTGCGTTCTGAAAAGAATAATAATATTGTGCTGCTTTTACATTTCCCTCCTGAGACAGTGGGTGGATGCCCCGTGCCTCCATACGGGGAGCTGGCTGGAACGACCCCGCCCCATCCACGAGGTCTCTCTCTCCCTCCTTCTCCCCGTGGCGAATACCGGGGCTCTTTCTTTCGTTCGAAAAAAAAAAATTAGGTTCCCGCCCCCCCCCCTTCTGAAAGATTTGTGCTTGTAGACTAAACTTCGTCTAAAATGCCCACTGCCCCACAGCTGTTCCATTTCCAGAAACCCCCATAACAAAAATCAAGCTATTTAGGTTAGAAAGACTGAATTTAGAAATCGTTAGATAAAAACTGTACCAAGCTTTTTTGCTTGTACAAATAATTTTGGAGGGGGGAAACCATGTTCTTCATTGTATTTTTGATATATTTCCTTCCATCAGATTTATTGGTAAAAACTTATTTTGTTGAGCAATATCATACAACATATTCATTAGAAACTGTTTTATTCGAATAAACACACAAACATAAATAAAAATTGCCCGAGGCATGATCGCTTGAACCTCTATGGCAATAATCGCACTGCATCTACGTAATTTAGTGGTCACTACTAACAATTTATCCTTGACTGTCTATTTATATGAAAATCACCGTTAAAAAAAATTGGTAAACTAAAGTTGGCTTGAAAAACAACTTCATGAAAATAATTAGATAAACTACATGTTCCTCCCGAAACAGCTGTGTGGGCCACTCTCGTTCTTCTACTCTGTCTGTTTCCCTTTGCTTTTTGCAATCCTCTACTATATCTTTCTGGACTTATTTTGGCCCATGTCTCCTAACCTTTTTCCATTAAAAACAATCTTCCAATATACTTTTGCTTTTCTTTTTCTCTTTACTTTTGAGCTTCTCTGCTCTCCGAAATTGGAGTGTGTCGGCTGTACGCAGCGGGGGAGACCAGTGAATGCTGAAAAACCGGACACATACATACCTCACCATTATGGCCTTGTGGCCTGGGGAAAAGGCAGAAGAAAGAAGAATTTTCCCTCCCCATTGGGAAAAACAAGAACCTACAAGCAAAACAAACACACCAAAACCCCGTCCTCCATTGGGAGGAACAACTAAACGTAGCCCCCCCCGCCCCCCCCCCCCCACTCCCCTCCCCCCCCTCCCCACCCCACCCCCCCCACCCCCTTTTTTTTGAGGTTTTGGGAGGAAAAACTAAAACTAAAGTAGCACAACAAAGTTTAAGAGTAACTCTGTTTTGATAAAGTATGTTATGGGTACGAAAGCTTCATAAAACTCAATTAGTCCTGGCATTTTCCGATGCATTACCAAAAATTTTTTTTTTTTTTAATCCTTAATAAGGCCAGAGGTAAGGTATCCAGCAAATAACTGAGATTTTTCCATTCATATCTATATACAAGACTGTTATTATTCTAGAGCCATTTTTGATCTGCAGGATTGTTTAAACTTAAATCTGCAACAACAGCAACAAAAGATATAAGGACAATAATGATGGGGACGACTTTCTCCCCTCTGCTTCTCTTTCTTCTCACGCATCAAATAATATACTTTATTTCGAAGGTTTCTTCTTCTTCTTTTTTTTCACTCCGCAAAAATGCCTGCCAGTTCACTCAAAATATACCACACAATTTTTTGAGAATTGTGATTTTTTAAAAAAAAAAAAATTGCAAAGCTTAAAAGAAGGCTGAGAGAACTAGAAGAGAGAGACGAGAAGTAGAGAGCGAGAGAGAGCGAGAGAGAGAGAGAGAGAGAGAATAGAGAGGGAGAAGAGAGAGAGAGAAGAGAGATAGAGCGAGAGAGAGAGAGGGGGGGGAGAGAGGAGAGGGAGGGGGAAGGGAGGGAGGGATGAGAGAGAGAGAGGAGAGGAGAGAGAGAGAGAGAGAGAGAGGTGGGGTGCGGGATGGAAGGAGAGAGAGGCGGAAGGGAGGGGACCTGAGAGAGAAAGAGAGAGGGAGGGAGAGAGAGATGAAGAGAGAGAGAGCGAGATAGGAGAGAGAGAGCGAGAGAGAGAGAGAGAGAGAGAGAGTATCATGCTGCTTGCTTTCAAAACGCAGATTGTTTGGGCTGACGCAATCAAGTGGATTGACACACAGCCGCCACCCCCCCCCGCATTGCAATTAATTCATTAACTCGCTTCTCCTCTCCTTCCCGGGGAAGGGGTGGTGGTGGGGGAGGGGATTGGTGGGCAAGAGGGCGGGGGTGGGGGGTGGGTGTTAAAACACACTGACCCACCCACGATAAGTAAGTCCATTGGGTTTTTTTTTTTCTTCTGGGTAGCTGTGACCCACATACAAATGTAAATGCCCCGCAACTTAAAAACTGAGGCTGTGCTCTTTAAGATCCCCACGTACCACGTTTCAAAAACGCGTTTTTCACTGGTTTTCCCTCTATGGCGGGTACCAGTTCAAGCCATCCATTTTTCATCTAAAACTTTCTGTAGAATTTTCATGGGAATGAAAAGATACAGTATGTTCATAATCTGTCAGATTCATGATATTGGTATGTACAACAGTAGGCCCTATCCTTATGCTCGCCAAAATTAAGAACCAGTTTTTTAAGCAGGTCCGGATTAAGATCGTTTTAGTGGCAAGGGTTTACCTTTCACCGCCAGTCGCATTTTAGCCTCCACAGTGGATTAAACACCATATGTCACTAAAGGCATCAAACTGGGGTCTATTATCAAAGACCCTAATTGTCTTAGTTTTGGGGAAGTAAGGATAGACCTATTTTTATATAGCTATGTCGCAGAAGATCCCCGAATAACTGCAGATGGTTTTTTGTTCTCTACCCCGGTATTTAATGTTATTTGTGGCTGAATACGGCTTGGCGGTGAAAGGTTAATTCAGTTGTGCCCCAAGCACACTGGGCGCTGAAAGTGTAACTAAGAAATCTTCCTACAAATAGAGGGAATGTGACCCATGACGTGGGTGGTTCTTTAAATATGACTGTTTTCGTTTTGAATGTGGGGCATTTGTATGGGAGTCAAGCCTGGTGAAAAACAAGCTTGTCTTGCGAGCTGCTATTAGAGTGAAACACACCGTGAAACCGTGATTTTGCCACTGTCCTGTGGGTCTTTAAGTGGTGGGGTGAGCAGAACGGGGGGTAAGGGGCTTGGTGGAAGTTGGGGAGGGTGGGTGGTAGACAAAGAATGTGCGGGTAGTGGAATGAAATAGGGTTTACGCCCTCTTCGCCTTTCGGCCCATGTGGGGCTCTTATTATTTTTCACAGGGGGAATATGTGTCTGTCTGTCTGTGTGTCGTGTGTCTGTCTGTCCTGTCCTGTTTGTCCCCTTATTGCAAAACGGGACCACAGTTCTCAACCGATCGCAAATCCAAATTTGGCATCAGTATCCTTGGCACCCTCCGAAGGTCATGCGTCCTTACTTTTCGGAACCTCCGACAAGGTCGTGGGAGGGGGGGGGGGCGAAAATCGTTAAGGGGCCATAACTTCCAACCTGAGTCTTGAAACTTGGCATGGATGTACTTTCGCTTATGGCCGTTCTGATGAGGTCAGTTCCGCCAGGGGAATCGTATGCCTTTAAAGAGTGGAGGGGTCTAATGATTTTTTTTACTGTCCCCGCATATCTACGCGAACTTGCTTTACCGAGTCGTTTCCTTTTTGTGTGTGGCGTGTCTACCATGAGAGAAGGCATCCGAGCATAAATTATCGCGTCTTACTCTTCCCTTGGCGTATGACCTTGAAACCGAAAATTTTAAGGGCTTATAACGGTCCACACCGTTGGTCTTCGTGGACTCAAACTTGGCATGTAGAGTAACTTTGGCTTATGGTTCTTCTGATGTTGCATAATACCGCATCAAGTCAAGGTCAGGTCATGGACGATCGGTAGGCTTGAAAAGTGTAGGGGTTATCATTTTTTTAGTTTCAGCCACAAAGTAAAATTATCATATTTTTGCGGCCCGGCGAAACCGTACTTAGCTGTACCGGTGACTTGGCGTTACTGTACAATTCGTTACCGTTACTAGGCGTTAAACACCGGGGACGGGTCGTTGCCGCTAGTTTGAATACAACGGTGGGGGGTGGGATGTGAGGGGAAGAGTGTTTGGAAAATGTGGGGAAATGTGGTACAATCCGGTTCTTCCATAGACTGTTCTGATGAGAGCACTCGACGTGTGGTTATAAGTATCACTCATATTAGAAAACAAGAAAGAATGTATGCCCCTTGTTGCCTTCCAGGTCGAGAGACGTACGCCCTAGATTTCGTCAAACAAAGAAAAATAATAAGAATGCTGTGGTGAGCGATGGCGAAAGCAGAATATTGGATCGTCTCTGTGGAAAATGGTGAGTCCTGTGTGAATGCGCCGTGTGGCGCTGTGGGCGATGTGTGTGTGATGTGTGTGTGTGTGCGTGTGTGTGTGTGTGTGTGTGCGTGGCGTGTGCGTGTGCGTGTGCGTGCGTGTGCGCGTGCGTGTGCGTCGTGTGTCGTTCGTGTGTCGGGTGCGTGTGCGTGTGTGTTGTGATTTGTGCGTGCCGTGCGTGCGTGCGTGAGTGTTTTTGTAATTAATGCAATAATACGTCATGGACTATCTAAAGATAGTCCGTTTTGCTCCGCAGCCATCGCATTATTACTTATTATGATTATTATTATTTATATTATTATTATGATTATTATTATTATTATTATTTTAGTATTACTATATATTATTGTCTTTCGTGTTGTTTTGTGTTTTGTTACAGGAAACCCTGAGGAAGGACTTTTGAAACGTTTGGCGAGGTGCGAAGGAGCGATGGTGCGCAAGACTCACCACCTACGGTCACGGTGAGTGAGTTCCTCTCTTGTGTATTACGTAGCATTCTTCCCTGCGCCCGAAGGACAGAGAAGGTCGTCTTCTTCTCCCAGATAGATTGTTCAGTAAATAATTACCCTTTCACCGCCAAAGTCGCATTCTAGTACCACAGTGATTTAACACTTATGTCACCCTAAAGGCATCAAATTGGGGTCTATTATCCAAAGTCTTAGTTTTGGGGAAGTAAGGATAGACCTTGTTTTTATATATGTTACAGAAGAATCCCTAACAGTAGTAATACTGCAGATGGATTTTGTTCTCAACCCAGGTAAATTTAATTTAATGGACATTTTTGGCTTAAATATGGCTGGCGGTGAAAGGGTTAAGGGGAGTAATTTCATCTGTGTGGGTGGGAGTGATCCTTGCCTGTAATCAAATCGGTGTTCCCCCCCCCCCACCTGGGGAAGTTGCTTCTACCATTCAGGTAGAATCCCCAGACTCTCGCCTACGTGTGTTTGAGTTAGACATACAGCAACTTAGAACACACGTGGCGTCATTCTAAATTTGATGTAAAATTTTTGTTTTTTTGCGTCACAATATGGTGGCAGGGGCAAGAGATTTGTGAGACAGGTTAGTTATTTGGGGATTAACTGGCCGATCTAATTTTTCTATGAAAAAAAAAATGTTTGCAAGTTGCTGACTTGCATCCTGCGGTTTCAAGTTTCGACGTCATGGCCGCCATTGTTGCTATTGTTTTGACCGAATAAATCGTGGTAATCAACTCTAATTTTCACGAAGTGCTCTTCGCCCGGACTTTTGATCACCTAGCCTCAGAATATCTCCTCCACTCCCGCCCCTATGCCCCCTTCCCTGTCTGTCATTTCGCTGGCATCCTCTCATAACCCAACCCCTCTCCCCACTTCTCCCTCCGAGCTCACCCGCAGTTCCTTCCTTTTCTCTGTTCCCGAATTTCCTATATACAATAATGTTTTATCTGGTTCTTTTTCCTTCTTCTTGTTCTTGTTCTTCTTGTTCTTGTTCTTCTTGTTTTCTTGTTCTTCTTGTTCTTCTTGTTTTTTTTCTTCTTCTTCTTCTTCTCTGTTTTCTTCTTCTTCTTCTTCTTCTCTCTCTTCTTCTTCTTCTTGTTCTTCTTCTTCTTTCCTTCTTCTTTTCTTCTTCTTCTTCTCGTTCTTTCTTCTTCTTTCTTTCTTTTCTTCTTCTTCTTTTTTTATTGTTTTGTTTTAAGCAATCCTTTCTTTTTCGCTCATCATATAAATGTGCTTTTTTCCTCTTTCCCCCCCCCCCCCTCCCTCTCCTTCCCACCCCACCCATCCTTACTTACCGTTTCCTTTTTGTTTTTTTTTCTGATCACACCACTCACCCTCACCTTTCTCTCTTGACTTCCACCCCCATCCCCCCAAAAAACACCCAACCAAACACTACTCCTCTCCCAAGTATAGGAAGGGAGCGTCAGTTAGCGCGAACATACAAATTGCGCGAATACTTTCCGTATATACATTAGAGCGCGAATGTCTGATAGTCAAAATAAGCTCGAACCCCTTCCGTCTGTCAATAGCCCTGCCCACCACCAAAGGGGAGGTTGCATTTTTTTTGTTTCTCTCTGTCTGTCATCTTTCTGTCTCTCTCTCTCTCTCTTCTCTCTCTCTCTCTCTCTCGCCATCTCTCTCTCTCATCTCTCTCTCCCATCTCTCATCTCTCTCTCCCATCTCTCTCTCTCTCTCTCTCTCCCGCTGTCTCTGTCTCTCTCTCTCTCTCCTCTCGTCTCTGTCTTCTTCTCTCTCTCTCTCTCTCTCCTCTCCTCCTCTCTCTCTCTCTCTCTCTCTGTCTCCCTATGTCTCTCTCTCCCTCTCTCTCCCTCAATCTCTCTCTCTTTCTCTCTCTTTCTCTCTGACTCTCTCTTTCTCTCTGTCTCTCTCTGACTCTCTCACTCCCCTTTCTCTTCTGGGTACTCTCTGACTCTCTCTCCCCTTCTCTCCCTCTTTCCTCTCTGTCCCTTGTTCCCCCCCCCCTCCTCTCTCTGGGACTATCTTTTCTCTCTCCCCCCCCCCCCCCTCTATCTCTCTCTCTCTCTCTCCTCTCTCTCCCTCCCTCTGTCTCTTGCTCTATGTCTCTCTCTGATCGCTTTCTCTCTCTCCCTCCCCTCCCTACGTACTCTCTCTCTCTCTCTTACCTTCTTCTCCTCCTCTCTCTCTCTCTATCTCTCCTCTCCCCTCTCCTCTCTCTCTCCTCTCCTCTCTCTCTCTGCACGCAACTGTGAACTGTAACAACATGATACGGATTCCATGTCTCGTGGACATTGTACATTGTTTATGGTTTGATGCTAATTTGCATACCCCTTACTCCCCATCCCCAAACGTCACTGAATGAATTGGCACTATTGTTGTATGGCTGTTGTATTCCCCTTCCAAAGGGGGATTTGCCCTATGGCAGTAAACATTTCATTTCATTTCAACATTTCATTGTCCGTCAACCGAAGGTGATCGGACCTTTGCGAGGGGCTGGTTTGTCTGTTTTCTTTTTTTCTTTTTTTCTGTCTTTCCCAAGGATATCTCCCGAAACGCTTGACCGAATCGCGTCAAATGTTTGTGTGAAGGTGTGCCCACCTTAATTAGGAAGGCATCCGCGCAAAAAGTTTTGCCGTCGTGACCTTGACCTTGACGTACGACCGTGAAAACCGAAAATCTATTTTTAAGCCATATCTCGTTTCATTCTCTCTCTCTGCACGCTCAAGCAGACTCGATCTCGTTCTAGTGAAAACAGAAAGTGTTTGGATGAAAGAAAGGTGTGAAAGTGAAAGAGATAAGGGTGTAGAGTGGCACAGTGGTAGCGAGCGTTCGCCTCGTGTCAAGTAAACCCGAGTTCGAACATGGGTACAGGGGATTTTTCCTCTCATTTTGCACTAGGCCTTACGGTCTGAACATGGAGTCTTTCGGATGAGACGATCAACTGAGGTCCCGTGTTGCCCATGCTCTTAGTGGCCATGTTAATGATCCCTAGGGCCAACGAAGAAAGTTCGTCCATTTGGTCATATAATGTACCAACCCCCCATCCTCCCCCGCCCTCCTTCACTCATCATCCACACAAAAATCACATGCATAAAAAAAATATAAAAAAAAATTGGGTGGCACGCTTCTGGCTGGGGGGCGACGCGCTCTCCAAGGTGGGAGGAAACCCGAATTTCACAGAGACGCCCTCTGTGACCATAAAGTACCTAACACTAACACTAACACTAACAAGCTTATTGCATAGCGGAAGAGTCGCGCTAATTGATGACCTCTTTTCGCGCTATTTGACAACCGCTGATGGTGCCGTGTTTGTGGGGGCTGTGAGTCCGCAGACGCGAGGGAAGGGGGATCAGTTTAAATGGGAGACCTTCCAGTTCCCCCTTTCCCCCCCCTATGCTGGTGACACATTAGGCATGCCCCCCTCGCCCCCCCCCCCCCACACACACACACCTCACCCACACCACCACACCACTCACCCCCACAACGCTTCCGCCCTACCCTGCAATCCCCCACCCTCTTCCACCAGAGCTTTCGGGATTGTCAGCACGGGCACGGGTCATTGACCATCACTCGCGAGATGACTTTGACCCCTCATTTTGCTTCGCAAGCATCGGATCATCTGACCCGCGATTCGAGTCTGCAATCAAATGTTTAGAAGCGTAATGCAACAGTTGACACATTGACTGATACCATTATTTTTTGGAATTTGACCCCTCATTTTGTGCAGCCAGGGGTAATCTGACCCATGAAGTCTGCAATAAATTGTAAGTATAATACATAACAGTGACACATTGCTGACCCATTTTGGGGGGAAATTGACCCATGAAGGTTAAAAAAAACCCAAAACAATCTGAATCTGCTTCCCCTTGCTCTCTCCTCCATTCCACATCACCCCACCCCCTCCACACTTCACTCTCTTGTCCACGCCCGCTGTGGCGTTCTCGAAACGGATTTGTTCTCAACATGTCTGCGCACTGTGCAAATTAGATTTGTCATTGTGTGTATTTTGACCGCGATTTCTGGGTATTTAGGGTTAGGGATAGTGTTTAGAAAATAGGAGTTAGGGATAGGTTTAAAAAATAGGGTTAGGGATAGGGGGTTTTTTTAGAAATAGGGTTTAGGATAGGTTTCAGGGTCAATTTAGTGTCGAATACACAAAAGATAAAATTTGATGGTACGTCATGATCGATTTCGCACATGCGCAGACATGTTGAGAACAAATCCATTTTGAGAACGTCAAACACCGCTTCGTCCCCTCTTTGTGACAAGTGTTCCTCTTGTATATTTCCCCGCTTTTCCCACCATTTTCATCCCATGCTGTCCCCCTTTGCCCTGCTTTCCCCTAAGAAGAAGAAGAAGAGAGAGAGAGCAGCGATGACCGAGAGAACAAGAGAGAGAGAGGAGAGGAGGAGAGAGGGCGGGGGGAGGGGGAGAGAGGAGAAGTGAGGAGAGAGAAACGAAGAGAGGGTGAGAAGAGAGACGAAGAGAGATGATAACCGGAGAGGAGAGAGAGGAGAGGAGCGCTTTAAAACTTGAACTTTATTTTTCAAGGCTCATAAAATATTTTAGCGCAACTGCCTAGTCTACCAATCTGTCCTTGATTAACATAATTATACAAACATAGAATACAAACATGGCAAGGCATACTATTACACATACATATTTGAACATAAAGGCAGCAAAGCAGGTGATATTATGAACAAAGATAGGTTGAAATATGGATTTATAAAACTTGCATACGCACATGCATAATTGTTAATACTCGTGCGTGCATACATGCGTGTAACCATACACGCGCACACCGAGAGACGAGAGAGAGAGAGAGGACGAGAGACGAGAGAGCAGAGAGACGATGAGAGAGAGAGAGAGGAGAGAGAGAGATGAGAGAGAGAGAGAGACAGACAGAAGACAGACAGACAGACAGGACAGGACAGACAGACAGACAGACAGGAACAGACAGACAAGACAGTACAGGACAGACAGACAAGACAGACAAGACAGACAGACAGACAAGACAGACAGACAGACAGACAGAGGAGGGGGTAGTCTTGATGGTAGGGAGTTCAATCCAACCTGCAATAACTTAGATTGAAAGGCCAGACTGTCTGGTTGATTGGCCTCCTTTTTTTTTCGTCGCATTCGACCGCCTTAATTTACCCCCTAACGCTTTGCCCCCCCCCACCCCCCCCCCCACCCCCCACACCCCTCTCCTCCAATATCAACCCCCGCACTCCCGCACCCCCCCTTCCATGCCCCTCTTCTGTTTTAAGAAGTCTAGCACTCCGTTCTATTCTTCAGAACTCTGTAAATTCGGAGAATATTTTGTTTTTAATTTACAAATTTGAGTTGGGGAATTCTGTCTAGCCTACTGTTTTCCACCTATTTTCAGCACTTAAAGACCCACTGACCCACCACGAGTTAAGTCCCTTGGTGTTTGTTTCTGGGTAGCTGTGAAAACCACATACAAATGTCCCCAACTTCAAATTTGAGGCTGCTCTTTAAAATGATGTTTCGGTTTGAATTTTGGGGGTGCATTTATTATGGGAGTCAGACCTGGTGAAAACAAGATTTATTTCCAGCTATAAGAGGGAAAACGCGTGAAACCCCGTGATTTTGACACGTGATCTGGTGGGTCTTTAAGAAGTCTTAGCACACCGTTACTATTTTCAGACTCTGTAAATTCGGCGAATATTTTTGTGTTTTAAGCTTGGTTGCGATTGATTCAGCTTTCTGTCTGCGTCCTGTTTTCAAGAAAAAACCCAAAAAACCCATTTCCAGCATTTAAAGAAGGCGTATTGGAAAGCATACAATATTGAAAAGAAAAACAAGTAGCTGATTTTGACCATTTTGTTTTTTAAACGCCCTTACAATATAACATTTGCCTGCGAAGTGTTGTGTATGTGGGGGTGACGGGTGCGGGGGGTGCTTGTATTATGGGGAGGTACGCTGTGGGGTGGGGGGGCATTGGGGTTTGGGGGGTGGGGGTGACCGATAATTGTATGTGGCGCACAATGTGGTCTAACATAGGTGGCATATATTTGTTGTAGTATTTTTTTGGCTTTTCTACATACTACAGTCTTTGTAGTTTATTGTGTTATTGTTGATGTTGTTTTATCGCTGGGCCTTCTGCTCCCCCTAAAAATGTTGAATTTCCTGTAAAAAAAGGACAATACAAAATATTGATTGGGATTTGATTGATATGAATAGGGAAAAAACGTTTAGTGCATTTCTATGTATTTTAGTTGTATTGAGGTAATAACAGCCTTCTGAACGGTCCTGTTTGCGATTATACCATAGCCGTTGCTTTTGATGGGATTGGGTGAATTTAACAATTTTAAGATAAATAATAAAAAGCAAAATGAGGAAAACTCCCCAAAACAACACCCCTGAACAAAACATTGCGTTTTTATTTTTTTAAATGACCCTGACGGACTGGTGTTTTTGCAAAGGAACACACGTCTGGAGATCACCAGGAAAAGACGCTTCCAAGGAGACGGGAAATTCACTCTTCTTTGCTCTGGTCTTCCTATAAATCAAACCGTCTTCCAAAACGGCGACGCGATTCCCTCCTTGGGCGGAGAGCTGGAGAGAGAGAAGAAGCCATTTGGATGGAGTGTCGGTTGGGTGGGATGGCCACTCCTCATTGTGGTTGAAGCCTTTTCTTTCTGTAATGATAAGCTAAAGTAGTAAGTTAAAAAAATTGGAGATATTTTCTTTGTTGTGAGCGAAACTTCCTTTTGGTAAACTGTATAAACTTAACAAAACAATAAATAAAAAGGCTTGTATTGTGGAAATTTTCGTGCAAAACGATTTGTCTAAAACTCAGCTGAAATAATTTGACTTCCAGCACCTTCGCCAAGGGGGAATCGACCGATTTTTTTTTTGACGTTTTTTGATCGTTGATTTTAGAAAACAGAGCCAAAGTGAGTGTTGCGATCTCTGTTAAAGGGTGTTTTTCCCTTCCTTTCCCCTTCTCCCTTTTCTTCTCCCCCCCCCTTCTTTTTCCCGGTGACTCTCGAGTGTGTTTCTTGTACAAACCTCATTCCGTCAGGGTTCCCCTTTAAACAATTTCCGAAACGATTCCTGCGGTCCGGATGCTTATTCCAATTATCCTCTTCTTTCCATTCGCGGCCATTCGGTGTCAATTTTCAACCTTTAACAACAAAACAACAACACAATAACAACAAAAAACCACCCAATTTGTGAACTTGTTTAGCGGATGTGTTCGCAGTGCCGGAAATAAGCTTACAAAATACAAAACAAAAAAAAAATAAAAAAAAGCAGCAACAGAAAAATTATCGATTGCCGTTAGAAATGAACCGACTTCAACAGAAAGCAAATTCCAACATTTTCAAGTTTAGAAAATGACCAAGATTTAGTGGAATGTTCTTTCCTGTTATAATTCTATTGTCGTCTTTATTCGCTCTGTTCATTTCATCTTTTTTTCCTTTCTTTCTTTCATTTCATTCTTCTTCTTGGCTGTTTTATTGATTTTGAATTTCGTTGCCTGTTTTTTTTGCCGTTTCTTGTGGTAACAGTTCTTTGAAACGGGTTCTTGTTTTAATTTGACATGAAACAAGTTTCAGGAACGCTGTGTCGCTACTTAATTAGAGAAGGAAGAAGTATTAGGGAATATGGGGTTTGGTGAGTGGTGGTGGGTAGTGGATGGGGTAAGAAGGGAGGGGGGGGGGGGGGGGGGGAGAGAGAGGGAGGAAAAACGGATGGGGGAAAGAAGTCCACACTGTGTGTTTGCGTGGAGGAGAGAGGGGGAGGGAGGGAGGAAAAGTTAAAAGGGAGAGAGAGAGAGAGAGAGACCCGGGGACGAAGAGAGAAGGAGATTCAGAGGCCGAGAGAGGCAGAGAGAGGAGCAGAGAGGAGAGAGAGAGAGAGAGGAGAGAGAAAACTTTTTTTTGGGGGGGGAGGAGAGCGGGAGAAAGTCAGGAGAGAGAGAGGAAGAGACGACGAGAGAGAGAGAGGGAAAAACTTTATTTTCCAAGGATATAGATTTTAGGCAACGCACATTCTTCAACTCTTGTCCTGTACATATATACTTAACCACGGATTTACACTTTGACTGTAGAAGGGGAATTAGTAGGATACTTTTTATTTTGATCTTGATGGGTGTTTGGTCTTATTCTTTTGCTCCTTCTGTTAGCCTACTTTTTGTTCCTTTTGCTATAATTTTTATGTTTGCTGTTTAATAATTAAAATTGCTTGTCTGTGTCGATAAAGGCGCATTCTTCACCGAAATATACAGTAGTTTTGTTGCTTCGTCTCTTGTGAATAAAAATAACATAACTCTTTGCACTTGTCGTGTAGTTGTTTGTTTGATGTATGTTCCCTTGACGTTGCAGTCTGTTTTATTTTTTTATTTTTTTTTTTCTTTATATAACACCAAATAGACAAACTATGGGCAAGGCCATACTATACGTCGTACAGAACTGAGAGGAGAGAGAGAGAGAGAGGAGGAGGAGAGAGATAGAAACAAAGACAGAGAGAGAGAGAGAGAGACGGAGAAGAGAGAGATCGAGAGAGACATGGAGGAGAGAGAGAGATAGTCCCTCGGGGAGACCGGCCGCCGAGGAGAGAGAGAGTAGAAGACGACTGAGATAGGGGGGCATGGGGAGGGCCGAGGAGACGAAGGAGACTCTTGACGGACCGAGGGAGACGAGGAGAGAGAACTAGGAGAGAAGAGAGGTTTCTTCAGACGCCTCAGAATCGTAATTTATTGACATTAACCAGCAACACAAGTCAGAGATGAGAGGGAGGAGAGCCGAGAGGAGAGGAGAGAATGACGAGAGCATTGGGGGTATCGGCGAAAGGTGGAGAGGGAGATAGGGGCTGGCGGAACACTGGTGAGGGGGGAAGAGGGGTAGGGTGTGTGTGTGTCTTGATTAAAGAGTCCGTTGGTTCGGTGACAGTAATGGCTGTGAGGAAAGAAGGGAGACCTTTCTCATTTCTCTTTTCTCCTTTGGGTTACGTCCCTTGGCTTTGTCGGTTGTGAAATGTGACCTCCCAGGACGAGTGGCGACCCACATTTTTACTTTCTTTCTGTTTAGTTTTCCCCCCCCCCCCCACACCCACCCGCACCCCCCCAACCCCCCACACACACACACTACACACACACATACCCACACACACACACCACACACAGAAACACACACCACACGCACCACACAACACACACCTCCCAAACACAAGACTTTCAATGCGGCACAATTGGTCCATCTCCCGCATATGGAAAGCGACGCTGGCCAACCATTCGCGTTGAGGACCAATGTCGGTTTTTGTTGTTGTTGGTTTTGCAAGGCGACGAAAAACTTTAGAATGTGTATATTTTAACAATTCAATCTGAAATTAAACTGACTCCTAATAAAACTAAAAACTCTAATCTAGCCCTAACCCTAAACCTAACCTAACCCTAACCCTATCCCCTAACAATAACAAAAAAACCGTCAAACGCGGTGAAATATACCACCCCCAAAATGAAAACTTTACTAAACAAAAAAAAAGTGTTTTTAGTGTTTGGAGATGACAAAGTGCAGTCTAGAACGCCTAGTCTCCTTCAAATACCTTGCAAAACGCCCCACGACACTTGCGAAAATGAATTAGTGTCATGTCTGGTGGTTCCCCTGTTAGTGACGAGTGCTTTTTGTGGGTTTTTAAAACAATAATCGAGCGAATTGATCATCATAAACGTCATAAGCGTTATTATCTCCCAATTACTCGCGAATCGCCCATCGCGGCGCGGTCTGCGTAGGCTTGTGCCATTAAAGAATAACACTGACGCACCACGAATTAGTACCTTTGTTTTTTTTTCTAGGTATCTGTGACCCACATACATATGCCCCCAGCTTCAAATTGAGGCTTCTCTTAAAAATGATGTTTGGGTTGAATTTGGGGGCATTTGTATATGGGGGTGAGACCTGGTCAAAACAAGATTTCTCGCCAGCTAAGATGGGCAACACGTGTACCCGGGTTTTGACACGGATCTGGTGGGTCTTTTAAAGGAAACTCGCGTCAACCACAGGCGTGATTTGACGTGGTCGGATTTATTTATATATGATGATTAAAATGAGCAACTACATATAGCTTGCTGGGGGCCGGGGATGGAGGGGGAACGTCCGTTCTTGGTGTCGTCGGCTCGTCAATGGGGGAGGGCATTGTTTAAAGCTTGTCCTCGACTTGCCTTTCTCTTCCTCCGTGCAGCGAACCGACTTTCGCAGCTTGTCGCAATCAACCTCAAAACCCTGTCTCCCTCCCCCCCCCAGATCATGAGGCGCACCACTCATTTCAGAAGATGTCTCATACATCTACTCTTGCCTTTAATAGTCGTTTCGGCTGTCACCATTTTGATGTCTGCAGACGTGAGTGTTCGCTGAGGTATTGCATCTTGGTTTGTAATGGCGTTATAATGTGCGAACCCCCTTCTTTAACGTCCCAGCACCACAAAAAAAAAGAAGAAGAAGTGTGCGCGTTCTGCGAGCGCTGGCGCTCTCCATACGGAGCAACCGAATTTCACAGAGATAAGTCTCTGTGACTGAATACATCTAAAAAAAACAAAAATACTGGTGCCAAAATACTGGCTCGGCAGCACGAATATTTTTTTTTTTTTTTTTTTTTTCTTCTTCCTTCTGCTTCTTCTTCTTCTTCTATCTTCTTCTTCTTCTTCCTGCTTCTTCTTCTTCTTGCTTCTTCTTCCTTTTCTTGCGTTCCCAGACCATAAGACCGACAATGGTAAGGTACGTAGGTGTTCCGTTTTTTCAGTTTTCACTGGTTCGCCCCGCTGCGTACAGCCGACACATTCCGATTTCGGGAGAGCTCAAAGAGAAACGTTATTTCGAGATTGATATAAACAAAAGCAGGAAGTGGGCCATAAGTCAGTGTGATCTAGTACATGATGGAAAGCAAAGGGAAAAGGCAGAGTCAAGGAGAGTGGCAATATTAGAGGAAGTTACCGCCGCACCTTCACGAGAAGGTGGGTGATGGAAACTATGTATTACGTGTAAGCCTCCCCACCGCCCTCCCGAGGTATCCCTCCACGGGGAGAGCCTCGTGTGTGTTGGGTCGGGGTCGTCCAGCTCCCCGGTACGATGAGGTGCACGAGGCATTTATCCCTCTGTATCCCACTTATTCTAAAATCCTGTTACTTTATAGCGAAAAATAGAACATGTTTTGTGAGCCCGTGCCTCAATGGCAGCGAGCTCTGTTATGCTCCGGTGTACCGATCTGTGTTCTACTGAGGACCCAATCATGTGAAAGGCTAGCACACGCCTTGTTGCTATGTTGACTTGCTTTACAGGCTCTACGCACAAGCGAGCCTGCTTCTTTCCTCTCTCTCTCCTCTCTCTTCTTCTCTCTCCTTCTCTCTCCTCTCTCTTCTTCTCATTCTCCATCCATCCTCTCTCTCTCGCTCTCTCCTCTCCTCCCCCCCCCCCCTAAAGATCCCAAACAACATGGGCGACAGCGTGGACAAATGCGTACGCCACACACACGCCACGGTGTGAATGACATGGCATGCAGGTGTGTCAAACACACAAACGTAATAAAACAGATGCTTTGGTATTATTTAGCCAGGCACTGAGATGTACATCCGTGCTTAGTCTGCTTACATGTTCTCTGCATGTTTGTCAACAAACTTTCTTCGATGATTGTGATGCATGTGTTTTAGTCACTCCAGCCTCACAGTTTTTTTGCACAGAATGTTTCCACTGAGGGCACATGTCTACCGTTCTCTGGTAAAGGCGTTGGGTTTTAGCCTTTCACCGCCAACGTCGCGTTTTAGCACTACAGTGATTTAACCGCTTCACCGCCAGCCATGTATTCAGCCAACATTGTCCTTAAATCACCGCCGTAATAAAATCATCTGCAGTGTTGAGGGATTCTTCTTGTAACAATATATAAATATAGGTCTATCCTTACTTCCCAATAAACTAAGACAATAGTGTCTTTGGATACTTACTCAATTTGATGCCTTTTAGTACATAGGTCGTTAAATCACTTGGTGCTAAATGCGACTTTGCGGTGAAAGGGTTAACACATATTTCACAAGAATCCCAGTCCCCCCCGCATCAATTGGGCGTCTTATTTACTCCAAAACCCTATTGTCTTAGCTTTTAGAGTCGATGATAATACCTTATGTTTGCATATATCCACAGAAGAATCAAAAAACCAATACTGCAGATGGATTTTGGTCTCTACCCAGGTAAATTGAGTGGAAAGTTCTTGCTCTGGCAATATTGGCTGGCGGATAAGAAGGTTTGAATATGGACAAACTAAAGTTCCCGCGTTGTGCTTTCGGCACACTGAAATCTTTGTTCTTAGCTTCCGTGAACTTATAAGGTTTCGTCGCTTTTGATCACTGTAGAGGAGAGATTAATATTATCCTTGATGACACAGTGTGGCGCAACGATGATTGGATGGACCTCAAAAAAATGCATGTTGCTAAAAGGAGTGTCCTAGTTTCCGGCTTAGAAAATGTGAAACGCCGCGCGCGCGCGCGCGCGCGCGGGTGTGTGTTGTGTGTGTCGTGTGTGAGTGTGATGTGTGTGTGTGTGTAGCTGCTGAGCGAGAGAGAGGGAGAGGAAAAGAGAGAGATGAGAGAGACACGAGAGAGAGAGAACTGAGAGACAGAGAGAGAGAGAGAGAGAGAGATAGTATCAAAAATATTTGTGTTAGGCCCCTGCCCATAACAATCGAGTTCACAACAAAGTATTAAATTGGATCAAAGCATAAACAATACTATTTTATATGAGCAACAGCCAAAATAGAATAAAACACACAAAACTTATTAAGATTAAGCACAACATGTAATTCAGAGAGAGAGCGAGAGGAGAGGGAGAGAGAGAGAGGAGAGGAGAGAGAGAGAGAGAGAGAGACGTAGAGAGAGAGAGAGCAGGGATGAGAGCAGAGACGGGGCGAAGCACGGGACATAGATAGGGAGTTTGACGGAGGATAGTAATAGAAATAGAGGAAGAGAGAGAGAGAGAGAGAGATTTGAACGGTTGAACAATTTATCATGTCATTAATCACAGGTTATTATGACATGGAGGGTGCACAATATTTGTCCTACAAACACAAATGCAAAACCACGAGAGAGAGAGATGAGAGAGAGAGAGAGAGAGAGATAGAGAGTAGAAGAGAGAGAGAGAGAGAGGACTCTGGAACTGGACATTGGAATGTTTTAAGATTAGGCCATATGCCCATATCACTGGAGTGTTAAACAGAGCTTGTTATCATGCAAGAACAGAGAGAGAGAGAGAGAGGAGAGAGAGAGAGAGAGTAGAGAGAGAGAGAGGAGAGAGAGAGAGAGAGAGGACTCTGGAACTGGACATTGGAATGTTTAATGATTAGGCCATAGGCCCATATCCACTGGAGTGTTAACAAAGCTTGTT